>PVKS010046344.1:0-13341 GCA_004027875.1 Aplodontia rufa
GATAGACATGGTCTTACAATTAGGAGGGGTTCATCATCAAACAATCAAGTAGAGCAGTGTAATGACAGAACAAGCCAAAACTGGTGCCAGACCATGGTTTTCCCCTTTGGGTTCCCCATGGTTCCATGTTTCACTTTACTTAAGCCCCAAGTTAATTGGACTTCTCGTGGAAGTCGGAGGTTCCCCTCAGATTAGATTCACCCATACTACCCCCCTCTGGTCACCTTGATGTCCTTCCTATTCCCTTCCCCTCTCCATACCCACCCTCTCTACATCCCCCAGGAATCTTATAGCACAGTTCCCCATGATCATGTAAGAATTCATACATGTTGAGGTAATTGTTAGGTTAGCCATCTAACAAACTGTTTCCACTTATATTCTAGCCTCCACAAATGAGAGAAAACATTTCGCCCTTGAGTCTCTGAGTTTGGGATTCTTCACTTAGCAAAATTTTTTCTGTCTCCATAAGAGAAATCTTAAGTAGTTTTAACTGATTGTGCAAATTATATTCAACTTAATAATACACAAGCTTCTGAGATTTACCTTCCACAAACCTTCTGCAATTTAGACACTCAAAACGGTTGAAAAATACAAAATAAAATTGTCAAGAGAAACAGTATCAGTGATCAAAGACTGATTTATAAATGCAGCCCATTAATGATAAAACCTCTACGCATTTAAAACAAATGTAAGCCAGGTTTAAAATGAACAATGTCTAAAAGACAGCTCTTGGTGAACTTTCCTGCTTTAGTTAATTTGCCTGCCTATGTAACACATATATAGGAAAACTTGAAAATTGAGTTCTCAAATGTGTATGTATCTTTAGTCACATAGGTCTAGAATATCAACAATGATATCCTGAAATAACAGTTGCTTATTTAACCAGTTGTAGAACAGTCATTTAAGACTTTAAAATAGGGACAAATTCTAGATCTAGTTTCCCTAATAACTCTTAACAGACATAAGAAATCATCTTGATAAGCATATCAATGTTTTAAGAAACCCTGTTGCTAAAGAACTAGACTTTGTCTTATTAGTATTATCTTTCTGAGCTGCTGATTCTTTCTGAAACTTCCATTTGGAAGTAATTCCCAATTACTCTTCAGCTGAAATACTTCATTTCATATAAAAGTCAAAACAGTTGAAACATTTGTACCCTTTGTACACCTGTTACACCTGTTAGAATTACGCCTGTTGCAGAAAATGACTTTAAATTTTTCCCATTTATCAACAACTTATTTAATAGACCCAAATATGTATTGTCCTATAGAATCCAAGAAGCCAAAAGCAACTGAACTCACGATTAGCAACAGCAATCAAATGTCCTCTTAGCAAACATGCATAAAGATTAATCCCATTTATGTTATTAGACAAGTAGATAACCAGCACAAGCAGTTTCTCCCCTGCTGAAGAAAAATCCTAGAAGGAATGAATGTTACATTTAATATTTATAGAAACCAATATTCTATTGATTGACTACCTGGAAAAACATTTGGGTTAGTTATTTTAAAGCCATCTTTACTCTTATGTTTAATCAATTTAAATTGAACTTATTAAAATGTTTGAGTCACGTGAACAGAAAGTTATTTGGATCCATTTTTTAAAAATTTAGTGTATGAGCACTCATTTAAGCCAGTGTGGTACCATGTTGACACAACGAACAACACATACATAAACAAACACAATACAGATGTGCACACACAGAGAAACCAACAGGAAACAGATTTTGGTACCATTTATGTAAGAAAAGAGAGGAAAAAAATGAAGGAAATAAAGAGAGGAGAGTACGGCTCAACAGTAACATAGGTTTATTTGGGAGAAACCTGTGGAGGGGGGACCCAGTGGAGGTGGGGCGCCCTCTGCCACTTACAGACTGGGGTAGATATAGAGGATGAGGGAGAAGAATTCCAAGGAGGAGGAGGAGGAGGAGGAGCCATAGCTGTAGGAGCAAGGGGTGCAGGGTCTGCAGTTGTGGGAGGGGAGGAGGAAGAGGATTGATCTAAAGAAGGGATGGGGGACAAGAGCGCAAATCCCAAAAATCCTGAACATAAGTCATTTTTTATCATTTCCCTGTCTGGTGACAGTAATTGCCCAAAACAGTGAGGATTTGAAAGTCAAAAGTTCCTTCTGGAGGCCATTTTGAACCATTGTCTAAAGTGTACAGAGGCCAGGCCACAGTCAAGTAAAAGACCAGCCACTTACGGCCTAAGTCTTGAGAGTCTTTATTTAGTAAAATTAAGGTTGAGGGAGGACTTGGCGTTTCCCATGGCCTTTCAGTATTATTCGGGGGTTAACAAGAGCAGAAAGAGGCATCCCAAATTCTGGTTGTGTTCGCCTGAGGAACAGGAAGTGGATAGGCCAAGGCAGGGACATCTCCTCAGCCTACAGGGACTAGAAGGAAATGGGTGGATCTAGCCAGAGACTGGAAAGTCTCCACAGTCTGCAGGGGTCCTGAATGGAATGGGTGGGGGGTCTGTGGTGCATGCGCAACTTACGGACAGACCCCCCATAACGGAGACTGCAACTGGAAGGCAGAGGGAACTTATCCCACATCAGTGGGCCTGGAAGAAGGGAAACAAAGCAGTGCAGGAGCTTCCTCGTTCATCTACGGAGAGCAGGAGAGCATGGACCTCAACCCCAGTGAGGGAGACCCAAAAACCCTCCCGGTTTTGGCACCAAATGTAAAATCAGGTGTGGGTGACCAAAAACGTGTCAGACCTAAAAGCAGCTGAGCAAACCCTTCTTACTGGGAATCAGCTCTTGGGCCAGGTTCACTGCTCTGCCAGAGTGAGGGCAGGTCGGGGAAGTCTCATGCGGCCCCGGCTGGGCAGCGACTTTATAGTCTGAGGTGGGCAGGGGCACTTTGGGGGTCTCATATTTCTCAGGATTTGCCTGGGGACTCCATAAATCATTGGGCAATTGCAAGAAGCCATAGGGATTTATCTGCCAGCATCTGATTGGTTGTTCCTTCACACCCGGGGGCTTTCTGATGCCCTGACCCCATCCAGTCACCTGAAGTCGACCTAACAATATCCTTGTTCACATTTCCCCCCTTAGGAGAGACTTTGATGAATAGAAGTACTGAGATGAAGGCTTTTAATATTTTTAAATCTCTTGAAAGTCACTGCCATACTACCAAAAGTTGTGAGACTATTTTCCATTAAACTTTCACCAATATTATCATTTAAAAGCTTCAGAAAGTTAATAGACAGATGGTATCTTGTTTTAGTTTTTAAAAATTATTTTTAAAAATTATGGTAAAAACACAAAGCATAAAATTTACCATCTTAACCATTGCTAAGTGTACTGTTCAGTGGTTTTGAGTATATGTGTGTCATTGTGCAACAGATCTCTTGAACCCTTCCATTTTGCAAAACTGAAACTCCACATCCATGGAGCAGTTCTCCACTTCTTTCTCCTCACAGCTCCTGTTAACCACCGTTCTAATTTCTGATTCTGTGAATTTGACTACTTTAGTAATATTATATAAACATTTATGTTTTGGGGGTGTGATTAGCTTATTTCATTTGGCATAATATCCTCAAAACTCATCCATGTTGCAGCATATAACAAGACTCCCTTCTTCTTTTTTAATGCTTTCTACTCACATCTCCATTTTTTTCCCCATCTGGCCTTCATTTCTCCAACACTTAGTTGTGCACATAGTGCTGGGGTTTGAACCCGGGTCCTTGCACATGCCAAGCAAGTGCTCCAACAGCTGAACCACTGTTCCAGCCCCTCCTTACTTCTTTTTTTTTTTTTTAAGAGAGAGTGACAGAGAGAGAGAGAGAGAGAGAGAGAGAGAGAATTTTATTTAGTTTTTCATGTGGCTTTCATTGCTCTGACACTTCACTGTGTATGTATGTGGTGCTGGGGTTCAAACCCACATCCTCACACATGCCAGGCAAGCACCATAAATGCTGAGCCACTGCTCCAGCCCCACCTCCTTACTTCTTAAGGCTGAATAATATTCCATTGTATGCATATACCACACTTAATTTATCTATTAATCCACTCATGGATATTTGGGTTGCTTTCATCTATAGGATACTGGGAATAATACTGCTAGGAACACAGGGGTACAAAGATTTCTTCAAGACTGTATTAGTCAGCTTTTCTTCACTGTGACAAAATATCTGAGGAAAATAACTCAAAGGAGGAAAGGTTCTTTTGTTCACTTTCAGAGGTTGCTGTCTATGGTTGATGAGTTCCATTGCTATGGGCCTGTGATGAGGCAGACATTCATAGTAAACAGGGTTTCACAAGTAGTACTGCTCATCACATGGTGGTGGGAAGCAAAGAGAGAGAGAGAGAGGGAGGGAGGGAGGGAGGAAGGGGATGAGCATAAACATACTCTTCAAGAACACATCTTCAGGACCTCTTCCAACTAGGCCCTATCTAATAGCCCATTGAGTCATAAACTCAGCAATGGGCTGCCCAGTCCATCAATGAAGTTAGTGTCCTCATGATCAGTCATTTCCCCAAAGCCTCACCTCTGCATTGAGGACCAACTTTTCAATTCATGAGACTTTGGTGAGCAAATCATATCCAAGCCATAACATTCCGTCTGAGCCCTCAATGGCTCATACCAATTTCACGATGCAAAATGTACTCTGTTCATCTCCAAGAGTTCCCATAATCTTAACAGGTCCAGCATTGCTCAAAACTCCTCTGAGAGGGCTATGGAGTGGCTCAGTGGTTACTGTGCTTGCCTGGCAAGCACAAGGACATAAGTTCGAACCCTAGCACCATGTATGGAATGAAGTGTCAGAGCAACGAAAGCCTCATGAAAAACTAAATAAAATTGATTCTATCTTTCTCTCTATCACTGTCCCTCTCTCTTTAAAAAACAAAACAAAACAAAAAGTACTCTGAGGCCCAAGGCAACTCTTAGCTATAAGACCCTGTAAAAATAAAAAAATTAATTTACATACTTTTAATATAACAGTAGTGAGACAGGCAGAAGATAAATATTCCCACTCCAAAAGGGAGGAAGAGGGGCATAGAAAGGATAGATGGGACCAAAGCAAGACCAAAGCCCAGCAGAGAAAACATTAAATTCTACAGCAACATGTCCTGCACCTGGGGCACATGATGGCAAGATGGGAGGTCTAAACACCCCACTCCTCCAACCTTGCCAGCTGTGAGCCACACGGCCTCCTTCTTGCACTGACTACTTTCCGCCTGCAGCTTATCCTCAGCAGACAGCCCATGTTCCTGGCATCTTCACTTCCTGTGGTCTCCACTGCAACTTCAGCTTCACTCACAGCTTCATGCATCTCCCTCCTAGGGGTTGCGCCGCCCCACTTTGCCTGATCTCCCAGGGCTGCTTCTGAAATCTCAGTGGAAGCCTCCATGACCCTATTACTCTTGTATCCTACATTCTTGCAAAACTCGCACTGCGTGGCCCACACTAGGTTCTGCCGCCTGCTCGAACAGTAGTCAGGCCCCCTTTTACCATTGCGGCAGTGGCCTCGGAGTGCCTGGATGGCTGAGTGCAGTGAAATAACCCTGAGAGAACAGCTTCCTAGGAGGCCGTATGGGAGCAGGGTGCCCTGGCACTCTCTTCTCAAGGAAAGTTTTCAAATGAGTTTATATCTCATACCCTTGAGTCTGCAGTGAATGGGACCTGGAGATGCCTGAGATGCTTTCTTTTTAATGGTGCCCAACTTTTCAGCAACTACAGCTTCCTTGCCCCTAATTTTACAGACTTTTCTGGACAAAGTGTAAGTTTTCCATTCTTCTTCTTGCTCCTAATTCTCACTGTAAACCTCACCAAATCTCATCAGCAATACTGATGTCACACCTGAATGCTGTGTTGCCTCGAAATGTCCTCTACCAGATAGATGAATTAGTCCATCACCTTTAAACTCAGCTTCACACCAGCTTCCAGGGCATGGAAATGGCCTCTGCTCCAATTCCCGGTAGAATCTTCATTTGCATCTGAAACCTCATGAGCAGGCTTTTGGGTATGGTATTGGGAGTTGAACTCTACCAATGAGTTAATCCCCAGGCCTTTGTAATTTTATTTTTAAGACAAGGTCTCCTTAAGTTGCAAAGGCTGGCCTGAACTTGAGACACTCCTTCCCCAGTTTTTTGAGTCACTGGGATTATAGGTGTGCACCTCCATCCCAAACCATGAGCAAAATCCTTTTTTTAAATATAATTTTATTTTTTTAAAGAGAGAGGGACAGAGAGAGAGAGAGAGAGAATCCGTTTTATTTTATTTTTCATGTGGCTGTCATTGCTCCAATACTTTGTTGTGTCCATTGTGTACTTGGTTGTGTGCTGGGGTTTGAACCTGTGTCCTTGCACAAGCCGCTGCTTCAGCCCCATGAGCACAGTCTTTACTGACAGTATTCCTCTCAGCAGTCTGGTCTTCTGAGGTCACACCAGAACCATCCGTTAAGCTCCACTTACAACATTCTAGGGCTTTTCTAGCCTGTGTCTACACGCATTCCCAAGCTCTTCCCACAAACCAGTTCAAAGGCGTCTGAACCACATTGTGAGGTATAGTACGTCAACAACCACACTTCTTGGTACCAATTTTCTGTTAGTTTTTGTCACTGTGGTGAAGTTCCTGAGGAAACAACTTAAAGGAGAGGAGATGCATTTGGCTTAGTCTTCCGAGGTTTCGGGCCACATTTGGTTGACTCCATTGCTGTCAGGCAGGGAGTCATGGAGCAGAGCTGTTCCCCTCACAGCAGCTGGGAAGGAGGGAGTGGAGGAGAGAGAAAGAGAGAAACAAGGAGGAGCAGGAGGCAGAGGAGGAGGGGGAGGAGAGAGAGGGGAAAGGGCTGGGGACAAGAGGTACCCTTGGCGGAGCTGGGCTCCTAGCTCAGTGCTAAAGTGCTCAGCTAGCACATGTGAGGAACGGGTTCAATCCTCAGCATTGCATAAAAATGAATCAATAAGGGGTTGGGGATTCAGCTAGGTGGCAGAGCGCCTGCCTAGCATGCGCAAGGCCCCAAGTTTGGTCCTCAGCCCTGAAAAAAAAATGAATCAATAAAATATAAAGATATTGTGTCCATCTACAACTAAAAAAAAAGAAGAAGAAAGAAATGAACAAACAAAAGAAAGACACCCCCTTCAAGGTCACGTCCCCAGTTCCCACCTCCTCCCGCTGGCCCACCTGCTGAACAGCCCCTTCAGATATGAACACACCAATGGAGGAATTCTCTGATGAGGTTAGTGTCCTACCATTTTCCCAAAGCCCCACCTCTGAACATTGCTGTATCGGGAACTACTATGGTTTGGGTATGATGTGTCCCTCCAGATCTCCTGTTTCTGTATCTGTATGTAGGAACATTCAGACTTGAAGGAACTGAATTGTGAGCGCTGTGATGTCATCAATCCATTCTGGTTTTGATGCAATGAGTGATAACTGTAGGCAGGTGAGGTGTGGCTGGAGGAGGTGGGTCACTGGGGCCCTGGAAGGGTGCATTTTCCCTACCGCCCCCTTCTCTCCTCTTTTCCTTCTGATCCTGCTGAGCAACTTTCCCCTGCTCTTCCATGACCCCTCCCCCATGATGTGTTGCCTCAGCCCACAGCAAGGGAGCCAGCTATCTATATATTGTGACCTCTGAAACTGTGAGCCCCAAATAAACTTTTCCTCCTCTAAGTTGTTCTTGTCAGGCATTTGGACACATCAGTGCAAAAACTGACTAAAACAGGGACCAAGCCTTCAATATATGAGGCTTTGGGGAACATTCCAGATCCAAACCATAACAAAGACCTCACTTTAATTCTTTTAGATATAGTGTACCCAGAAGTGGGATTACTGGATCATACGGTAATTCTGTTATTAATTTTCTTTTCTTTTTTTAAAGAGGGACAGTGAGAGAGAGAAAAACAGAGAATCAATTTTATTTAGTTTTTCATGTGGCCATCGTTGCTCAGACACTTTGTTGTGTACGTGGTGCCGGGTTTGAATCTGCGTCCTCGTGCATGCCAGGCCAAGTGACTGCTACGTCACCACTCTAGCCCCTCTGCTTTTAATTTTCTGAGAACCCACAATACTCTTCCATAGCAGCTGTACCATTTTGTAATCCCAGAGTGTGCAAGGATTCCAGTTCCTCCATAGTCTCAATGCTATTGATTACTTTCCGCTTCTTTTTTACGCAGTAGTCATCCTAATGGGAATAGGGTGACATCCTACAGCAGTTTGATTGGCGCTTCTCTGTTAGTGATGTTGAAAGCGCTTTCGCGTGCCTGTTGGCTGTTCATGCATCTCTTTGGAGAAGTGTCCATTCAAGTCCGCGGCTCATTTTTCAACCGGTTGGTCGTGTTGCTCTTGTTGCTGTTGAGTAGTGGAGCTCTTCTTTTATATTCTGCTATTGGCGTCTCATCCGACGTAGAGTGTGCAGATACTTTTCACATTCTATACTCGAGTGCCTCTTCGCTGTTTATTTGTCCTTTGATATATGGAAGCTTTTAATTTTGATGTAGTCTCAATTAGATAAATGGGAGTTATTTTATCTTCATTTAATTATCCCGTGAGGTTGAATTATTTTGATATTTACAGCAGAGTCACATTTTACCCAAATGTTGGTTTCTAAAAGTTAACGGCTAAGGCAAAAAAGATAATATTCTGCTGTTTTTGTACTATTCTACATTTAAAATGCTGATTACCCTGTAAATTGATCTTGCAACTCACAAATGAATCATAACCCGTAGTTTGAAAACACTGCCTTAGCCTGTTCATGTGGTGCGTGCCTGTAATAATAGTGACTTGGGAGGCTTAGACAGGAGGATTGCAAGTTTGAGGCCAGCCTCAGCAACTCAGTAAGACTGTCTCAAAATAAAAGTCAAAAAGATCTGGACATGTGACTTAGTGGTAAAGTGTCACTGGGTTTAATTCCCAATACCAAACCAAACCAAACAACACTGCCCTAAATTATACATAGGATATTACTAGTATCTTCTGTAGCTAATACTATGTTCCTATTTATTTATTGTGCAGTACTAGAGATTGAACCCACGGCTGCTTTACCACTGAGTTACATCCCCAGTCCTTCTTATTTTTTATTTTGAGACAGGGTCTTGCTAAGTTGCTGAGGCTGGCCTTTAACTTGCAATTCTTCTGCCTCAGCCTCCTAAGCAGCTGGGATTACATGCATGTGCCAACACGTCAGGCTGACACCCCTAACTCTCAGTTTTTCTGTAAATCAGCTTTTCTGTGAATCAAAAGTAACTCTATGTCCATTGAAATCAAATGGATGGAGATGGAAAGAATTATGCTAAGTGAAGTATCACAATCTCAGAGACTCAAGGGCTTAATGGTTTCTCTCATCTGTGGAAGCTAGAATACATCAGGAAGCAGTATGTTAGATGGCTAAGCTAATAATAACTTCAAATTGTATGATTCTTAATGCAACAGGGAGATGACTCCCTAGGATACCTGGAGGCTTAGCCTGGGGGACAAGGTTGGGGGAGGGCTTAGGAAAAATATCTAGGAGACTGGAGGGTGGGAATATGGGGGTATCATCTCAGAAGGAGATCTCTGCACTCCACGAGATATCCATTTAACTCAGGGGTTCTTCTGGGGGAAACAGCAACATGGGGAACCCAAGCTGGGCATCCATGACATGGCATTAGCCCTGGATAACTAAGTACATATACATTTGTTCTTGAATGTTTGATAGTTTCCCCCTCAATTGTAACTCTATATCCATCTAATAAAAAAAAAGTAATTCTACAGTTTGTTCCTTAAAGATAGTCATCCCAACCCATTTAAGTTATTTTGTGTTGTTGTGGTGTTGGGAGTGGTAGGCAAGTGCTCTACCACTGATTTACACCCCCAACTCATCCCAACCCACTTTAGGAGATCATCTGAACTGCGGTCTTCGTTGCCTGTGATACACACTCACTGTAGGGAATAAGAGTTGAATCACCTGCATCCCTCTCTCTCTCTCAGGGTTCACAACTGAATTTGCATAAATCAAATTTAATTATGATTTAAACCTACTGCAGTAGCTATTTTTAATTCCAAATCTAGAAATGGAATGTTTTTATCTTTGACCATTTGGAGCACCTACATTTTTTTATGTGTCCGTGTGAACTTTGCTTATACACCTTACCCATTGGCGAGACTGATCACATATAACCATAGATTTGTCTCTCTCCAGCTACCAGTCCAGGCAGCCAAACCACTCCTCTGTAGCAACCCACCCAGAACAGTAAGGCCGTGGTTAAGGATGCCCTGCTTCCCCTTTTACTCCCTCCTCCAGCTTTCAACTCAGGACCAACCAGAGAAAGCCAAAGATACTCCCCAAATCAATCAACTAAAAAGCCTTGCTCCTGGTTAGTTTGCCTCCAGCTTCTGTGAGCCAAAATCTCCAGTCAGAACACACTTGAAGCCAGATGTGGTGGCCCACGCCTGTAATCCCAGTGACTCAGGAGGCTGAGACAGGAGGATCGCAAGTTTGAGACCAGCCTCAGCAACTTAGTGAGACTCTGTCTCAAATTAATAATACAAAGCGCTGGAGTTGTGGTTCAGGGGTTAAGCACCCTTGGATTCAATCACAGGTCAAAACAAAACAAAATGAAACAAAACTGGAATGCACCTGAAATATCCCATTTTTTTCTGTTACTAAGTCTTCTCATTCCCTCTGAGTCTGCCAAAAGCAGGACTCCTTCACTATAGAAAGCTGGGGTTCTCATTTAGAGAGGTCTTTGTTTATTTCCACACTAAGTGTGTTGAAAATCCTTTTCACAGTGAGCCATTTGTCTTCTTAATTTTTAATGATTTTTAAAATGATGCTATGAGGGGCTGGAGAGGTGGCTCAGCGGTTACAGTGCTTGCCTGGCATGCATGAGGACCTGAGTTTAAAACACCAGCACCATGTACACATTGAAGTATGGGAGCAACATAGGCCACAAGAAAAACTAAATAAAATTGATTCTCTCTTCCTCTTTCTTACTGTCCCTCTCTTTAAAAAAAATGATGCTATGATTTATATGATGCTTTTAACATAGATGGTATAAATGTTTGTGTGATCACATCTACTCAACTCAACAGTGGTCAGGCTATGTCGCTCTTTGGTTTGGCATCCCCTTCTGCACAGATTGTGGGTTGAATTCATACACTAGCCTCTGCTATAACAGATGGAATAAAGAGCTAAATCCATAAGGAAAGAGCAAAGAGAAAGCGTGGGCCCTCTTTTCAGTCCCCTGCGCCTTTCTAGAATAGTGGCAGCCAAGATGATGCTTTTAAGGCAGGAGATTATAAACGTGTATCCTGATTAATGATGATAGCAATAGCTAATGCTTATTTAATGCTTACTGTGTGACAGATAGTATTTTATAAAAATGAATTCATTTAATTCTACATCAAGTATATGAGACAGGCATTATAATCATCTCCATTTTGAAGATAAAGAAACAGGCTCAAGCAGGTGTGGTGGTGCACTTGCTTGTAATCACAGCTACTCAGGAGGTGGAGGCAGGATCTTGAGTTCAAGGTCAGCCTGAGTAACATGGGGAGGGAGGAAGAGAGAGAAATTGAGGACCGGAGAGGTCAGGTAATTGACCAAGGTTACTCAGCAAATGAGTGGTGGATTTCAAATTTTCCCCTGACTCTATACTTCTAACAACTGCTTGCCATCTCTTTTTCAAGGGAGGAACTAAAGATACTGACATCAAGTGTTCCCCCCAACAAAAAAAATTCATCTTGATCACTATGCAATGAACCTCCAGCTGAAAAGCCCACCTCATACCTAAAATAGTCAGTTGACTATTGCTGGACCATTAAACAGGAGCAGACTGTGAAGAACAAAGGCATTTGAGAACATTTTTGCCTTTTCTGTTTTAATCAGATTTGATATATAATTTGTATAGAATAAAATGCACCTATCTTAAGTGTATAGTTTGATGAGTTTTGACAAATGCATAAGATACCAGCATAACCACCTCTACAACCCATATGTGAAACACTGTCCACCTAGAAAATTCCACTGCACCCCTTTTGCAATCTGTTCCCATGCCAACTCTTCTCCCCAGAGAACACTTATCTTTCACGTAAGTTAGTCTTACCTGGTTCAGAACTTCATAGAAATGGAACTGTGTGGTATGTTCCTAGCTGTGTTTGGCATCCGCACACACATCTACCTGTTGCTTAGATCAGAGGTTTGCTCCTCACCAGACGCAGTGGCACATGCCTGTAATCCCAGGGACTCAGGAGGCTGAGGATTGTGAGGTTGAGGCCAGACTGGGTAATTTAGCAAGATCCTGTGTCAAAATAAAAAAATAAAGAGGACTTGGGATGAAGCTTAGTGGTAGAGTGCCCCTGGGTTCAATGCCTAGTACTGCAAACAGTAACAGGAATAATAATAAAAAATAAGGTCTGCTCCTTTTTATTATGAAATATATGATGATGAAATACTATAATGTATACAACACAATTTGTCTATTCACCTGTTGATGGATATTTGGAATGCTCCGTTTTTTTCCAAGCTAGAAAAATATTTAATATCAATAACCTTAAAATATTAATTTAAAGGTTACTGTCAAAATGGATTGATCTACGATTTGCTGAATTATTGCCTTAAAGCATTTAACTCATTATCAAATATTTCAGTTGATGTGTTCGTCTAAACCTAAATCCACTGGGAAATATATTTAAAAGTATTACTTTTTAAAAAGTTTTTATTAGGGCTGGAGCGGTGGCTCAGCGGTTTCAGCGCTTGCCTGGCAAGCATGAGGACCCGGGTTCAAACCCCAGCACCACGTACACAACTGAGTGTTGGATTAACTAAGGCCATGTGAAAAACTCAATAAAGTTGTTTCTCTCTTTCTCTGTCTCTCTCACTGTCCCTCTCTCTTAAAAAAAAAAGAAAACAATAAAGAGTTTTTATTAAGATGTTGAGTTATTGTACAATCATAAATGCATGTAAAGTAACAATAAAATATTACTTTTTTGTATTGTGATAAATATAGAAACTACAGAGTTGGGACCGGGGATAGCATCCTGCTTCTCCCATTGTGACTGCTGTGCTCATGAGCAGGGCACTGGGTAGGGAAGCCACCTCCTTGCCGTCTTCCTGGTTTCTTGTAGAATTGAACCCTACTGTTGGACGGGGAAGTGGGGACAGTCCAGGCCCCTGTATTCTGGGCTTGCAGCCCTGAGGTAGAGCCATGCTATGAGTGGGGTGGGTAGGTGTAAGAAAGGAGCCCCCAACCTTGCATCTATGCTCACCTGGAATTTAGCTTCCACACACAGAGCTGGGAAGGATGTTGAGGGCCTGACCTTCATGGGGAGGTACTCTAGTGCTCCGCTGGGAGCTGCGGGGAGAAGGAACTGTACCCAGCCATGGTGGCTTCCATCACACAGAGCTGCTTCAC
>PVKS010046345.1:0-13356 GCA_004027875.1 Aplodontia rufa
GTCCAAGCTTTAAACAGCACAAGGTCCCTGCCAATTACTTGGACAGAAGCCTAGGAGTGTGGGCAGGAATCCTGCCATACTGGTGTTTGGGAACCGGTGCTGGACCAAGTCCTGGCCAGCAGCTCCGGTGCACATCGTCAGGGACTGCATGTTTCCATGTCACCTTTTCCTTTGTGAGGCATAGCGCAGGTGCTGCAATGTCCAGCTCCAGCTAAATCTGAACCTTCAAGGTCACTGCCTTTAGGTTGGGGACTTCCCCTTCCTGCCGCTCTGAGCACCACCCTACACCCCGCCAGCTACTCTTACCACTGTCGTCCAGAGCCTGGTCCTCAGCAAAAGAGAGAAACAGGTAGGAATCAGGAACTCAGTTGGAGTGTGGGGAAGGGAGATGACCAGGGCCTCCAGCATCCACATTGGTACCAAGAGGCAATGGAGATGAAGGGGGCGTCCTTGCTTAAAGGCAGAGGAGCTCTTCTCTCTGTTTCCAGCCATTGCCTCCTCTTTCACAACTTTGAGCATAATTTCCAGCTGGGTTTCTTAGTGTTAGTGAAGAAAGAGGTGCTATTCAGACTCTGGAGTCAGGATGGATCTGGCCTAGGTCTCCGCCTTACCATGGAGCAGTGCAGGTGGGAGAGCCGCGTGACCGTTAGCTGGTTCATGTGCTGCACCCTTACCAGCAGCCTCAGCCACTTCATGCCTAGTGATCTACACAGGAGCAGTGAACCCTTCTGTCCCCGCAAAATCTTGTCCATGACAGCGTTATTCATAATAACTCCAACTAGGAGCAGTTCACGTGTCAATCAAACAAAGAGCAGTGTACACAGCACGGTGTATCCAGGCAACGGAACAGTGTTTGTCAGTGAAGTGGTGAAGTCCTGACACCTGTCACAGCACGGGTGAACCTCGCAAGCCTTGTGCTAACTGTGTGAAGCCAGCGCGGAAGCCCTCACGCAGCATGACTCCATCTAGAGGACATGCGGAAGAGGGAAATCCATAGTCTGAAAGCAGAGTGTGGCTGCCTCAGGCTGGGGTGGAAGTGAAGCATGGACCTCAGAGAAGCAAGAGGAATCTCTGGGGATGGTGGGAATGTTCTAAAACTGGATTGTGGTGATTACACCTGTGAGCTTGCTAATCACACTCATCAAATTGTGTTTACAGTGAGTGAATTTTATGGCATAAAAATGATACCTTGTTAGCACCGATAAGACATGTCAACCTAAAACGGAAACCTGGCCTTGCTCCTCCCCAGCTGAGCTCCATTGTCTTCATTTGTAAAATGGGGCGCATCAATGGGTCCTCTGGTGCGCAGGAGCACAGGAGTGTGGATGGAAAATCCCTGTAAAGTGGTGGAGGCTGCTTCTCTGGTCCACTTGACCTTCGTCCAAGGTCATGAATCCTGGGGTGACTGATTCTGGGACAGACCCAGCAGGAACGGCTTTCAAAGAGTTTCTCTTTCAACTCCATCATTTCATAGCTGGGGAAACTGAGACCCAGAAAGTGGTAGGGTTGAATACTAAGGAGGTGGCAGAAGTGGGATTTGATTGTTGTCTGTCCTTGAAGCCTTTGTTGCTGTGGGTCATCCAAGATGAAGCTGCCAGGACAGAATTAGATGATTAAGGGATTTATTGAGGGATGTACCTGGGAGGAGGAGGAGTGGATAGGGTGAGCTTCAGGCCTCCATCCTGTGAAGGAGAGGGGCAAGCAAGAGATATCGGGCAGCAAGAATCTCAGACATGGCATGGTTGTAGAAATGATGACCAATGTGGAGTGCCCGGTGTGGGCTGACTGGTAGAGGACTCTCT
Source organism: Aplodontia rufa (assembly GCA_004027875.1). Taxonomy (NCBI): domain Eukaryota; kingdom Metazoa; phylum Chordata; class Mammalia; order Rodentia; family Aplodontiidae; genus Aplodontia; species Aplodontia rufa. The sequence continues at coordinate 1,803 of PVKS010046345.1, forward strand.
TCTCCCACAGAAATGGCTGTCAACAGTGCCTGCCTGTGCTGAGCCCTGGCTGGAAGTGGCCTTGAGGCAGACATAGTGGTAGATTTACAGGTGGCGTCTGAAGTGTCAGTCCCCTCTTGCACCGCTGTTACAAGGTCTGCAGCAGCGTATTCCTAGGATGCCACAAAGCCAGACTCTGGGGGGTCCACCTCCCTTCATGTTCTTGGAGGAACAGCAGTTTGACTCATGCCAGCAGTGTTTTGAGCTAGAAACAGAAGCGATTAAAGTAAACATTTAAAGAAATCACAGAGACTTTGTACCCAATCCTTTTTTGTGTATCAGCTCTGGCTTGAGCCTTTCAAATAGGCAAATCCAGTTTATCCTCACAACAGTGCTATGAGATGTGTATTTTTAGAGTCCCATTTTATTTATGAGAAACTGAGGCTCAGAGAAACCCTCAAGGCATGCTCCTTTAACTTGTGAGGTCATAATTCTTGAGTAGCTATTCTAACCCCTGCCCATGGAAACACAGTGGCCTGGAAGTAAGTATCCAGGTTGCTTGAGACTCTTAGATGCCAGTTACAGGCAACTGAACTCAGGCTCACGTAACCACTGGTTCATGTAAACTAAAAAATCCAGGGGCAGAGGCTTCAGGCATGGATGGATCCAGGCACTCAAATGATGAGGACCTGGAACTCTTTGCATCTGCTGCCTCCGCTCTCCTCTCTGTTGACTCCCTTCTCAGGCGCGCTTCCCCTGGTGGGTCCCTTCCGTCTGCAGGCTTTTCCCCTGTTGCCACTTCTCTGCATGAGAAAGGAGCATCAGTTCCCAGTACTACTACTTCTTCTTTTGAAAGAAAGAAGGGAATGAGAGAGAACGAGAGAAGCAATTTTTATTTAGTTTTTCATGTGACTTTCATTCCTCAGACACATAGCTGTGTACGTGGTGCTGGGGTTTGGACCCGTGCACTCACGTATGCCAGGCAAGCGCCGTAATTGCCTAGCCACCGCTCCAGCCCCAGTTCCAGGTATTTCTGTTGTGAATTTGGTCCTTGAGTCTCACTGCTTCTGCTTTAGTCCTGGGGCCATCGCTGGGACAATGCAACATGCTGATTGGCCAGGCCTGGGTCAGGTGATCATCGCTGGAGTCTTGGGATGGAGAGTTGGTGGGTGCAGCCTCACCTCGGTCCCATGGACTCGGGGAAGGTGCTTCCTCAGAAACTGAGTTTCTGGAAGCAAAAGAAGGGGAGAAAGTCCTGGCAGTTGGGGACACAGGTACAGGAATAATAGGACCTGGTGAGAACAGAGGACCTCAGGAGTGGTCATCTGGCTTCCTAAGCCCCTCCAAAGGAGGAGGTAGGCAGGCTTCCTGCAGGCCTCTCCCTCCCTCCTTTCCAGCGTCTACTGGGACTATGCCATGACCATCCGCTTGGAGGAGATTGTCTACCTACACTGTCACCAACAAGGTAGGGACCACAGGACAGCGGGATGCTGGTTCCTCTCGGATCCCCTGCCTGCCTCCACCTCTGTCCGTTCCCATCATGAGACAAGGTGGTGGGTGTTCCCCGGTTACCTGTGCAGCCCCAGGCAAGTGACTGTACCTCTCTGACCCTGGGTTTCCCCTTCTGTCAAATGAAGACGCCCGTTGTTTGTTGACACAGCAGCACTGTGATAGGTGCATTCCCATTCTAGAGGTGATGAAGCAACGTGACATAAAGTCGCACAACCTGTAAGCCCAGAGCCTGGACGGAAACCAGATCTTTGTGACTCCCAAGTCAGTGCTCTGCAGTGGTTGTTTAAAATCAGAAGTTACAGTCAGAAGAAGAGGGCCGTCTTGCTTTAGAAAGCAAGTGGTCTGTGCCTCACCAAGGCAGGGAACATAGTGTCTTGTCTTTTTAATGAGGTAGACCTGGGTTCAGATCTAGGCTTTGCCATTTATCAGCTGTGTGACCTCAGGGAAGTTACTTACCCTCTCTGGGCCTCAGTTTCATCTATAATATAGGCAATAGTAGATCAGCATCATGGAGTTATTGTGAGGGTCACAGTGAGACAGCTCATTTAGCATGTTGTGCTGGCTTACAGTAAATGTTCCCCTTTCTAACCAGAGTCAGTTAAGGGCCTGAGAAGGTGTGAGGTCTGAACACCCTAAACCATAGTAGGTGAGGTGGATTCACAGCAGGATCTTTTTTTCTTTCTTTCTTTTTCTTAAGGGAGAGAGGGACAGTGAGAAAGAGAATCCATTTTGGTTTTCATGTGGCTTTTGTTGTTCCAGCAGTTAGTTCTGTATGTGGTGCTGGGGTTCCAATCCGCGTCCTTGTGCATGCTAGGCAAGCGCCATAACCACTGAGCACTGCTCCAGCCCTCACAGCAGTCTCTTAAGGAGCATGAGGTGTTTGGGAGCATCTTTTCCTTTGGTGGGTGGCTTTAGAGAGGCCAGGCACACTGATCCTGGGACCTTATCCTATAGTTCTTCAGGCAGATGATGGTGGGTGGAATGAGCAGGGGCACAAGAGAGGAAGAAACTGCCCTGACCTTTGCCTAGGCCTTGCGCAGAGCCTCACACCTGGGGATTGGCGTGGCACCTCTGGGCACATGTGTTTGCAGAGGTGGGGGGGCTGTCACCATGCTGCATAGTGACTTCCCACTGGATCTTCTGTGGCCGGTCCTGGTGGCAGTGGACAGCGGTGGGACAGTGGTGTTGGTCAGCCAGGACGGGATCCAGAGGCCGCCGTTCCGCTTCCCCAAGGGTGGGCACCTCCTGCAATTCCTCTCCTGCCTGGAGAACGGACTGCTTCCCCATGGGCAGCTGGACCCACCTCTCTGGTCCCAGCGGGGAAAGGTGAGTGGCCATGGGTGCTTGGGGAGCTGGGCAGTGGTCTTTGGTGCCTGTGGGCCCCCCTGTGACTTCTGCGATCATGCATGCCCCACCTCGACCCTCGGGCTGTGCAGATTGTGGGATAGGTGTGTCCTGAATGGGGTGTGTTCTTTCAGGGCAAGGTGTTTCCCAAACTGCGCAAGCGAAGCCCTCAAGGTTCCTCTGAGTCCACCTCCTCAGACAAGGAAGAGGAGGAGGCCACAGATTACGTGTTCCGGATCATCTACCCTGGCATGCAGTCCGAGTTTGGTAAGCTGCCCTGACCCTGGGCCCCAGGCATCCACCAGCCAATGAGTCTTAAAACAACCCCAGGTATTTGGGAAGAGAAGACAAGAAATCTGGAATCTGGGGCCAGCTGGGGACCTGGGATGAGGAAGTAAGTATCTTGGCAGCCTCAGCTTCCCCAAAAATGAGAAGAAACAGCCACACTCCACCTGAATCACAAAGAAGTCACTAGGTAGAAATTGACAGTGGGTAGTGACAGTGGTGTGGGCACTGGAGGGCCTGCTGGACCTGGCAAGTCACTTCACCCTGTGTGCCTCGGTTTCCTCATCTATGTAACAGGGATGTTCCTAGCACCTGTTTCCTGGGGCCGCTGGGAGGATTGAGCAAGGTAGTGCATTTGGCACCTCACGCACCCTCGAGTATTAGCTGCCATCGCATGTTCAGCGAGATTAGGAGGTGATCAGAGTGCAGCGTGTGGGATAGGTCTTGCACATAGGAGCCCTCAGTGAGAGGCAGAGGGAATAGCGGGGGCAGAGGGGATCGTGAGCAGGGGCACAGCCCTGGAGATGACAGCAGATGCCACGCCGTGAACCGATGCTCGCTGTGGCAGCTCATCATGTTCACGCAAGTGCCACAAGGAGACCATGAATGATCTTTGCACAGTGCTCATAAGGCCTGGGACCTTGGTTAAGTCAGTAGTGAGTTCCAGGTTCTTTCTGGTAAGCTTGCTTGTTTCACTCGCACAGCCCCATTGTTCCCATCTGAAGGTCTGTGGCCCTGAGCCTCCCTTTGTGTAAGTGGCCTTGTGCTGCACAGCGAGGCTCTTTGGAAAGCACACAGATGTTCTTCCTGGCAAGTGCGGGCACGTGGAGGCTTAGTGGTCAGATATTCTGTCTCTTGGGTTAGCCTGTGACTTCATGGCCAGTTAGGAGCAAGCCTTGGTTCCCACCTCAGCTAAGTGTTACAGAGCTCTCGCCATGGTCATTACTGCCTAGCATCAGCCCTGCAGCCCTGCCTGCGTCCCCATGGTACCAGGTCTCTCACGTTGCCCTGGCCCAGACAAGGCTGTCTAGCCTGAGTGTGAAAAAGCTCCATGTGTGACAGCGGATTTCCCCCGGATGAGAAGCTGGCTTCTGTTCCATTGCTCAAGAACCTGGGCCGCACCCCTGAAGACCGACATGGCCTTGTGCCACCCCACTGGAGCCAGCCAATCAGAGAAGGCCAGCTGCCCTGGAGCTCTTCCCAGGAAATGCTCTCCGCAGATGCTCATCCAGCGAATGATTTGCACGCTCCTGCTGGCAGCCAGGCCCGGTGCTCAGAGGAGCAGAGGCCGCTGTGCCCACCGCAGCCCTGGGCATTTCTCATTCTGGGCATACTGTTCAATTGCCTCCTTTCGCCTCAGGGTGTCTATCTGAAAAGTTTTTCTGGCCACCATAGTCCCTTCCCCGCGTGAGTGAGGCTCATTGCACGGATGAGGGAGCCAGCATCTCCTGGACCGACCCACAGCAGGGCTGACAGGGGTGCTGTATAAATACTCCACTCTCCCCCTAGGTGAGCCAACTCTGAAATGTCATGCTCTGCACAGCCCCTCTGGGTCCCCGAGGAGCCTAGGCACAGTTCCTCTGGGGAGGCCTGCTTGATGATAACCCTCTACTCTCAGCCTTTCCTGCTACCCATGCTTCTTAGGAGCAGCTCCCAGATAACCAGCTCGCACTGGAGTCCTTGTCTGCCCTTTAGGAAGCCCTGGTAGAGTCTATGTATGGAGGACAGGGCTTCTCCACCTTAGCACTGCTGATGTGCTGGCAGGAAGCGTCCTTCATAGGATGGGGTTGCCCTGTGCTTCGAAGGATGCTGAGCAGCATCTCTGGGCTCCACTGAGAACACCAAGTGCAAACTTTTCTCGTTCCTCCAAGTTGTGACAACAGGAGATGTCTCCAGAAATTGCCATTGTCCTCTAGTGGGGTTTGCGAAATTACCCTGGTTGAGAACCACTGGTTTCGAGAAAAGAACCCATCACTGTGTTCTGCTCTGCCGCTGCAGGATTGTCACATGATCCATCCTGTTTGGGCCTCTTTTCCTTGTCTGGAGAATAGGATAACAACTCTCCCCACCTGGACAACATTCTGAACGGTCAGAGAGATGATTTGTAGAACACCTGGTCACCAGGGCCAGCCCAGTGCTTGCCATGAGCGCCATAGGTAACCTGTATTGAAGACCCCCGTGCCGGGCCATTTCTGCACTCTGTGTCTTCATTCATTTTCATCCCCAGCTTAGCCCTCCCAGGCAGGATGTCATCACCAGCCCCTACTGTGTAGAGGAGACACTGAGGCACAGACAGGTGAAGCAGCTGATCCAAGGTCACACAACTGGAATTGGCATGGCGGGACTTTGAACAGATGTGCGCTGGCTCCAGGGTCTATGCCTCTGACCAGTACTCCTTGTATATAGCTTTGAAGGTGGGGGAGAGGGCACAGTGATTTCACCCACTTCATTCTCCAGGTTAGAGTCAGCCTCAAAATGGTGACCCCATCCTTGTTTGAAATTCTCAAGGAATCTGAGTCACACAGGGTTTCCAAATCAATCAATCAATCCACCAACAAAAAAATATCTTCCCATGGACCACAGAACACATTCATTTGCATGTTGTATGTGGCTCCTTTTAAGCCACAACAACATAGTTCAATAGTTGTGACAGAGATTATATGACCCACAAAGTAAAAAATATTCATCACCTGGCCCTTTATAGCGAAAACTTGCAGACATCTGCATCAACAAGAAACCCTTTCACCGTGGGAGGGAAGGTGTAGCTGTAGAGTCTTCTAAACTGCCTGTCACTGTCATGTGCCCCTGTCTCCAGCACTTGATGTCTTACCTGTCCCTTGTGCACAGAGGAGGCAAAGACAAGCTCTAAATATGTGGACAGGGTCACAGTGAGAATGGACATTCAGATTCCTCTGTTGCTGAAGCTGTCTCCATGCGATGGCAGCTGCAAGCCACACGTGTCAACCAAGCCCTGTGTGTGTGTAACTAGTGCAGTGGAGATGTGCTGTGGGTGCAAAATGTCCATTTTGAAAAAAAGAATCTAGTTTATCTCAATAACTTTACATTGATTTTGTGTGGCAGCACTAGCATTTTGGATGCGTTGGGTTAAACGAACTGTATTGTTGGAACTGTTTTCTTTCACCTGTTCACTGTGACTACTGGGTGGTTTTGAGTTGTGTGCACGGCTCTGTTGTGTTTCTGTTGGACGACGCTGGTCTGGGGCAGGATTTCTCAACTCAGCACTGTCGGGATGGTGGACCAACTGGTTCTTTGTGAGCTTGTCTTATGTGTTGCAGGGTGTTGACTAGATCCCTGGCTTCCAGCCCCCAGATGTTAGTAGCATCAAACTTAATGTCCAAGTTGTGACCGCCGAAGAGTCTCCAGACGCCTCCAGAGTTGCCCCGTTGAGAGCAGATGGTGTGGGCAGACAGCAGTGGGAGTCTGAGTTGGAGCTCAGCGTCAGGCCTCCTAGATTGGAATTTCACTTATTAACGGGGCAGACTTGGGCATGTTGCTCTGTGTGCCTCAGTTTCCTAATCTGTAAACGGGGATAATGTCATCTGCACTAAGTGAGTGACAGCTGTCATTAGGGGAGAGAGAAAAGAACTTCAGTGAAAAAGTCCAGCCCTGCCATTTACTCCCTGGCGGGGGTTTGGATGAGGAAGCTGTGTGGTCATTCTGAGTCTCGATGACATCTGCAAAATGAGAAAACTGCAGCCCTTGCAGGGTCACTGTGGGTGACAGGTCCAACCTCTGCCTGGCCCAACAGCCTGCAGAAAGTTCTCACTGTATAAACCTCTGCCTTTCCACCTTTAATCAAGCACTGTGCGTGTGGTGGGTGAGGGCTGTGGAGTGGGGCAGGGGAGGGTTTGAGCCTCAGGAACTGGCTCCTGCAGCCCAGTCCCCGTCTGACCACCCCAGATGTCCCCTTCACCAGTGCTTTTTCTTTTGTCTCAAGTTGCCCCTGATCTCTTGGCCAACGCCTACCCCGTCTCTGCGGACCCTACCTGGATGATGATTCCTGCTGGTCAGTCCATGCTGATAGTGGCCAGAGGGAGTCGGTGGGCACAAGCCAGATGGGACGCTGCCCTCGCCACACCAGGGCTGAAGGAGCAGCCCCCCTGTAATGTCTAGACTCCCCACTTCCCCAGGGGCTGGGTGCCAGCCACCTCTGCCATGTTGTCATTTGAGTCTTGGTTCCAAGGGACATGGAAAGAAGAGACAATCGATGCCCTCATGCTGTCCATGCTGCAGGTGACAGCTGGAAGTGCTGCATGCAGGTCCAGTAAGGAAGAGACCCATTAGTGACACCTTTCCGGGTAGAGAGGCAGGGATGGAGGCACGGTTGCCCTCAGTTGGGCTAAAACTATCAGTGCTTCCCTGAGGCTGGCTAGGAACTGGAGATGTTTTTCTACAGCAGCCAACAGGGAATCACTGGTGCTTGTTGGCCATCTCATTGGTGAATCTGCATGGGGAAGAGACTGTAATCAGCCACTTTTGTTGGCTGTAAGAACCATATTCTGTGGGCAGGTTCATTCTTGGTCAGTGGTCAGGGGTGGACCTGTTGGCTGCTGAGCTCTGATGACCAGTGGGGTCAGGTCCACAGCTCCTTTTGCTCTTCAAGCTCAAGTGGAGAGCAGAGATAGGACCAGGTGTCCAGAAGCCGTGCCACGGGGGGAAATGTGCACTTCTCTGAGTTCCTGGAACAAGAGCAAGAGAATCATTACTCATGTGCCAAACCTAGCCTCCTGCTGTACAGCTATGAGCTGAGATGGTTTTTATTTGTTTCAGTGATTGAAAAAAGCTCAAAAGAATGATGTTTTGTGACATGTGAAAATGAAAGAGCTCACATTTCAGTGTCTGTCATAAAGTTGCATTGGAACATACCCAGGCTCCTCTGTTTATATTTGGAATATGGTGACTTTTGCACTATGATAGCAGAGTTGAGTGTTTTTGACAGAGACCAGAAGGCTCACAAGCCTGAAATACTTGCCACCTGGCAGATATGCAAATATTGTGCTTTTCCAATACTGGGAGAAGAAGTCAAGGGAGCCAAGTTTCGTGTCCCAGGAGGAATTGGGCAGGAATTGCCATTGTCCAGAAGTTGGAGATCAGAATCTCTTGGTTGTGCCTGCCATGTCAAAACTGTTTTGAAAATACAGATTTGAAGCAGGCGTGGTGGCACATGCCTGTAATCCAGGGGCTCAGGAAGCCAAGTCAGGATGATCACAAGTTCAAAGCCACCTTTAGCAATTTACAGAGGCCTAAAGCAACTTAGTGAGATCCTGTCTTAAAAGGAAAAATATAAAGGGCTGGGGATGTTGCTCTGTGGTTAAGGATCCATGGGTTCAATCCCTGCTACCAAAAAGAAAAGAAATCCAGATATGAGGGCTCTGTCTCCAGGAGGTTTTAACTCAGTAGGTCAGAGGTGCAGAATGGGCAGATGACTTGTTTTGATTCTGTGGGTCCCCAATCTGTTTGTACCCACTTAATTGTCAGCTTTATGGCTCAGGACCACAGACAGTATCATTGCAGCCTCTTTCATTCACTGGGTTTCTGCCCTGAGGTCTCTGCCTCCTGTGAAGATAGCTCCCTCCTATTTCACCTCCAGGAGCTCCCCAGGAGGCCCACCACTGGGGACTCATACCCTCAGCCTCCACAGAAGCCCCCAACAGGCTTTCTTCCTTCCTGTCACCATCCTGTGAGCACAACTAGATGACAACATGGCCAGGCGGGACGCCTGCTCTGGGCCTGGGCCTTTTTTTTGCCTCTGGTCTCTCTCTCACCTCTTTTCCTCTCTCTTCGGCCATCATCAGCTCTGCCCATCTGCTTAGGCCTACAAATCTTTCTGATGGCTTTCATTGGATCAGGTGGGCTCAGGGACCCATTGGACTGATTTGGATTGCTCTTTCCTACTGTCACTTTGAGGTCTTGTCCTATCCCTATGGGAGCCTGGAGCTGGGGTGGCTGCTTGCTTTGGGGTGGGGTTTCTGTGACCTTTGTAAACACAACCAGGACTCTTCTTTTGTCCCTTCTTCTATACACGCCACAGTCCCCCAGGACCTGATGGATGTCTCTGTGAACAACCTCCCATCACTATGGCAACCCAGCGCCCGGAAATCCTCCTGCTCATCCTGTTCACAGAGTGGCTCAGCTGGTGGCAACTCAACCAACGGCTGCAACCATGAGAGGTAGGAGAGGCTCGTGCTGCGATGGAAGAGACTGAGGACTAACCAGAGCTTTGTGGATGGCAGCTTCTTGGCCTGCACTGAATTTGGAGGAGTCGACTCAGGCTATGGAATCCGCCAGGGCCAGATCCAGTCTTGTCCCTGTGTGGTCCTAGCTGTTGGAACTTACTCTTAGGTACCAGGCAGGATAGAGAAGGTCATGCCACAGGAAGGAGCAGTCATGCATGCTCTGTGTGTATCCCGAGTCAGCCAGGAGCTCTGCTTTCTCCACAGAAAGGGCAGCCGCTGTTTTGGATGTTGCCCGTCACCATGTGAGAAGCAGCGGGAGCTCTGGAGGCCCTTGAATCAACAATAAATGTCACACCAAAAATGTTACTTATGATTTCCTCTCAGAATAGATAGATAGATAGATAGATAGATAGATAGATAGTTGGTTTAGAGAGAGGCACAGTGAGAGAGACAGAGAAAGAGAGAATCAGCTTTATTTAGTTTTTCACGTGGCTTTCATTGCTCTGACACTTCATTGTGTGCGTGGTGTTGGAGTTTGGACTCAGGTCCTTGCTCATGCCAGGCTGGCCAGCACGTGTACCTGTTACGTGGCAACGTTCAATACATGACTGTGTTTTCTTGTATGACGTTAAATCTCAAATTCATCTCTGTCCTTATTCTTAGAGCTTTTGTCTCTTTGGAACTACTCAGCTCATTCGTGAGACTGGTCTAGTTTCTCACTGGCCCTGTCTGGGAAGATGCCATCCTTCTGTCCTTCCTGGCCTTCTTCCCAGCCATGTGACTGTGACAGGGGGGGACCAGCACCAGATCTTCAAAGCTACCTCAGTATGTGGTCCAGTAGCATCACCTGGGCAGATTCTTAGCTTTTTATCCCAAACCTACTAAAACTGAATCTGTATATAACACCACCCTAAGATCACATGTAGGTGTTTAAGTGTGAGAAGCACTGATGTAACTGGAGAATCTCAAACTTTACTGGGCAGCATTCACCTGGTGAGGTAGCTAAACATACCAGTCCCAGCATACTTCCTAGAGATCTTGAAATGGGACTCTGCAGAGCCCAGGAATTCACATGTTAGAGATACCCCAAGTGTCTTAGGTTGGGCAGGGGACTTTTTCCCAAGAGCATCCCTGACAATTCAGCTGTGCTTCCTCTGCAGCCTCTGTGAGTTTTCTGGTTGTCCCCTGGGATGTCCTGAGAATAAATATGCCCCTATGTTTTCCATTCTGTGCTCTGTACGAGTGTGCAGTGTTCCTTTAGCAGTTACTGTAATTTTGAGTAATGCTGGTGCCTTATTCTTTCCTTAGCCAAAACAGCACCCAGAAATGACCATGCAAGATCACCTGCTTTGTGGTCATCCTGACTGAACCCCCTGTGTAGCTCAGTTTGGTTCCACTGGGTCACTTGAAGAACTTTTTCTGCAAGTGACAGAAATTCACTTCAATCTGATTCGAGAAGAAAATGTGTTGGTGTAACCAACTTCAGATGCACAGTGACTTCAGGCCAGAATGCATGCAGATGTTCCAAATAGGAACCCCTGTGTGTATATTGGGATGTTGGCTCTGCTTGCCTCTGCAATGATGGTTCCTTGCTCCATTCTCAGCAGGCCCTCCCTGTGCAATCGCAAAGATGTCTCCCAGCAGCCATGAACGTATATCCTGCTGGCTTAGAAACCCAGGCAGGAGAAAAAATGAAGAGCCCGATATTTTGGTAGTTCCAACAAAAGGCCCAGGGCAGATTCTCAGTGACTGGAGTTGGGTCACATGAGCATATCTGAGCCAATCACTATGACTCCTAACTGGGTCCTGTAGTAGAAAGAGTTGTCTACCCCAATCCAAACCACAGGAACAGAGACTTACGGGAGAGATGATACCTCAAAAGAAAAATGGGGTTCTGACAAGAAGGGGTGATGCTGCTGTATGTGTAGAAACCACAGAAGCCCTCCCTGCAGTCCTTTGAGAACATGGGTCATGGTCCTCTTCGGAACCCTGGGCTATGTGGGTCTTCCCTAAGCATCTTCTTTCTACACCTGCAGGGCTCCTCTGAAGCTGCTCTGTGACAACATGAAGTACCAGATCCTCTCCAGAGCCTTTTATGGATGTGCGTATAGGTCTTCATTGCTGGTGTGGTCTCCAAGGAGCATCTATTGAATGCCTACTGTATGCCAGAAATATCATGAGGAAGAGCTGGGCTCTAGTGTCTGAATGTCCCTATTTTCTAGATATGTGGTTTCAAC
>PVKS010046346.1:0-13335 GCA_004027875.1 Aplodontia rufa
AAAAAAAAAGAAGATGAAGAACTTACCCCTAACCCTGAGTACCCCTATGTAACTGGGGAATAAAAAGGTATAAAAGAGAAGGCAAATGATCTGTGAGTTCTTTCACTTCTGTAAGAAAGCATTTCCATTGTCAGGCATAGGAGAAAGCAAAAAAAAAAAAAAAAAAAAAAAAAAAAAAAAAAAAAAAAAAAAAAAAAAAAAAAAAAAAAGGTAACCCCAACTCACTTTTTCTCCTCTTCTGAATTTCCCCTTTGGGGAATTCAAAGATAAATGGCCAGACCTCAAAGGGGTGAGAAGAGCTTTTACTCAGTAACTGGATGGGAGAGGAGAAAGCTGAGCTCTGTTTCCACTTCTGCAGAGGTGTTTAGGGCTTTTTAAAGGGAGAACTCTGGAGTGAGTTCAGGAGTCAGTGATGGGCAAAAGGAGAAAGGGTTGGTGGGGGTAGATGTGACTGGGCCAGCTGTGCTTTGACAGTTGTCTAGGCTTCTGCGTGCAGAGACAGGAGATGCTTTGTCCTCCTTGGGCAGCTGCTCTCAGGTTCTGAGCCAGCCCATCCTGAGTTGACTGTAAGCCCTTTTCAGTAAATGCTTTAGGCAGGGGATGTAGGGGCCTGTTGCCAGGTGCTGGTAGGATGTGGTAGGCTTTCCTGGCAGCCCTGAGCTTTCCTCAGGCAGGTATTACAATTTAGATGGTGGAAGGGGGGAGGTGGGGTGCTGCTGGGCACAGAGTGTCAGAGCTGTGCTAGAGGAACTTGATGGGATGATCTAGTGCCGGGGAGTGGATGGAGCTGTCCTGGGCTGGGCTCTACAGTTCTCAGTGGTTTATGACTAAGATTGCTTTGTGGAGCAGTTCCACCCTAGGTGTTTCATGCATTTCTCTGCAGCAATTTCCCCTGTAGCTTCATATATTTTGGGTGTTCCAGCCTGATTGAACCCATCATGCCAGTCCCTTTTATTTTCATAGGAAAAGTCACTAAGGGCATTTCCATGCTTGTTTAGGCTGTGATTTAGCGGGATGGTTATGTGTGGCCATGGCTTAGGAGACAGTCGAAGGACAGAGAAGCTCAGCACAGTGATAGCTTTGCACAGAGCCAACACCGCCACTCCTGCAGGGCTCTTGATCTGGCCCACATGCAGAACAATCCTTTGTGCATGTTCCAGGTCACAGAAGGAGATAGCCTGCTGCTGTGTGGGCCTCAGTTAACAAAACATTTGAGATGCAATCCAGGATGTCTGCTGGACGGTCACTGTGTTCCTTGAGCCTGCAGGGAGGTCTCAACTGCTGCCCTCTGGACCCACCCCTTGGCCTGTCTCCTTTTCCTTATGTGCATTGAAATCCCTCCCCATTAAACGCCAATCACCAGCACCATCCAGCCAACTCCCTCTTCATATCCTATGATGGGAAGCAGCTGTTTCCTGATAACCATAAGACTGCCGAGCAGAAACTGGATATGCAGCGTTCAGATATGAGGAAAAGGGCTCTTTTTCCCTGGACCGGAGGGGACTGACACAAGGTTTTCTGCTTGGCCAAACTTCTGTCAGACCCTGAGATACCTGCTTATAAAACCCAGTGTTAGTATACCCCTCCCTGTATCTGGCCATCCCCCTGTTCTGACCATGCTCCCCAGCCTTTGCCACCCCTGGGTGATGTCTAAGCACCCTGCTCCATCAGCTAAGAAGGAGTACTCCTTCCATATCTGGACATCCTCCTTGTTCTGATAGGCTGCCCATCCCCTGCCACCCCTGGATGATGTCTGGGCACCTAGCCCTGCTCCATTAATGAAGCAGTAGCACTCCTCCCATATATGTCCATTCTTCTGTTCTGATCAGGCTCTGCATCCTCTGCTACCTCTGGGTGACATCTGGGCACCTGACCTGTCTCCAGTAAGTGCTCTGTTCCATCAGCTAAGCAGGAGCATCCTTCCCATTATCTGGCCATCCTCCTGTTCTAAACAGCCTCCCCATCTGCCACCCCTGGGTGACAATTGGGCACCCTGCTCCATCAGCTAAGCAGGAGCACACCTCTCAGTATATGGCCATCATCTGCCACCACTGGGTGATGTCTGGGCACCTGGCCTGTCTCTATCAAGATTCCTGTTGTGTCAGTTGGCCAGAACACCCCTCACCCCTGATCCTTCTTCCCAGTCTCTTTCTGTCAGTCCCTCATACCCCAAGGCCCCATTTCAAAGATCTCCACAGCTAACACAAGGGAGCTGACTAAAGTCTCTCTCCATGCTTTAATGAGCACCACAGGATGCTATTTTTCTAACATCACAAGACAGGGAATACTGAAGATTGTCAGCCAACAACAGGAGCTGGAAGAGCCAGGGAAGGACCCTCCCCCACCAGCTGACTCTCTGATTCCAGAACTCTGACCTCCAGAACTGTGGGAAGGCAAGCTTCTGTTTCAGGTCACAGTTGTCATTGGCAACCCTGGGAATCAGCATGCTGGCCCTCCCTGTACTAGAGATGCCAGTCATTTCTCCCAACCTGCCTTGCTGATCGCATCAACATTGAGGAGACTATTCTGAATTTGAAGCTGAAGAGGAATCGTGGAGCAGTGTGGATCTTGATCAGGGGAGATGCTAAGGAAAGTGTTCATTGTGTCACTAGGTTGAGCTGAAAGACCACAGGGGAGATGCGATCAGGTAAGGTCCAGGTGGTGGGAAAAGCAGAACCATGGGGCTAGAGGGCTGACATGATTTGGAGCACCCCAACTGGATGCTGAGTCTGAGCCCGTCAGTCTGAGAGTTGCTCTCCTCTCGGGGATGACATTACACCCAGGATGAAATGCTGGACTGCTCATGGCCCCAAGGGTCAAGGTTACCACTCTCTTCTCCACTTCCCACTGATCTGAGGGAAACACCAGCTCATTTGAGTCCTGTCTCTGGGGAAGGGGGTCCTGTTGCCAGCTCCTTCCATCAGCACAGGAAGGAGAGTGCATTGGCAAACAGGAAGGCCCAGAGCTGTGCTGGGTCTTGCCTCATGTGTGGACTTTCATGAGAAATGCACTGGTGACTCTTTTCTTTCCATGGTCATTTTAAAGAAGGTTGTCCTCACAATTTTGCCTTTTCTGTGGAGGTGGAAGAGCCTAGCATTCCCTCAAAGTAAGCAGGTGCATTCCTCGCCCAACTGACACACATATGTGCACACAGGAGCAGACACACACTTGCATGCAAACCCTCCTCACCCACAGAGACATGCACCCTCACATGAATGTACACATACATGTATCCCTGCCTGGCTTTCTCCTGTAAGGCTGTGAATGTTGGAGGAAACCAGGAGAGGAGGCAGGAGAGGCCCAGGGTAGAGGCTGGCAGCAAAGGGAGGGGCAGTCACTTCCCAGGAAACCAACTCTGCCTTAACCCTTGATATTTCTTCCGGGCCTAGGTGTTGATTTTACATTGAGCTGAGGATGTGAGTGTCCTGAGGCCCCCACTCTCTATCTTCAGCCACAAGTGAGGAATGGGGTCCATGGCTTGGGCTTTGGATATGTTTGTAGACAGAACAGCAAGACAAGAGAGGATAAGTATGGGAAGGGAGTGTGAGTGGCTGTCCCCATGCCTCAGGAGCCATCCTCTGGATCTGCCTTCTTTCTGTGATGCCAGAGGAGTGTTGCTGTGGTCGGTAATGTGTGTTCTCTTCACAGTGTGGGATTAGGGGGTGTCTGTGTCCTTCAAAGCTGCTCAGCCCCCCTCCACACTGTGCCAGTGTCATCCCCTTCATCTCATCAAGCAGAAACCTGCTCTTCCCTCTCACCAGGAGGCCCAGTTTCCAAGGCTTTTCCAAACATGATCTGTAGCTCAACACTGGGCACTTGGCTCCTGATGACATGCCCCTGCTCCCCAGTGCAGTGGATATGACTGTCACAAGCCAGGGCAACTGAAGATAGAGGTGGAGTGGGTTGAGCTGTGATTTTCCCTGGGCTGTGTCATCTCAATTGCAGGCACCAGCCACTTCTATGTGAGAAGAGAGCAGTTGCCAGAGGTTGTTCAGACTTGGGGAAGTGCCATGGTGCTATGGGTCAGCTCTCCAGTGTGTGGTGGAGAGTGTGGTACATGGAGCATTTGCAGAAAGCTCCTGTTCCCAGAGGGAACACTGGAGGTGGGGCCACTGGAGGTGTCCTCACCATGTCTCTGGTCCTGTGTGTGTAGGTGGGCTTCAGAGGGGCTGCCTAGGCTCCAATGCTGCTGTTGTCAGGGGTTAGCTTAGCCCTTAGTCCCTGTCACTCTCTTTTCCCTGGCTCAGACTGCTGTGAGCCCAAGGCCCAGGGCTGAGGTAGTCTGTAGATGTCTGAATGGACTTGGTCCACTGTGGAAACCAGATTGGCACATGGGGGAGAAGGTGGACTCTTCTTGGTACAGGTGATGCCTGGACTCTGGTTGTGGATAGTTAGAGAGCTTTCTGGAGTAGGAGGAAAGTGGGCCAACTTAGAATGAGGCAGCTACTCCCAGAATGAGTCTCAAACCTGGTGCATGAGCTCTTCCTTTCTCTCTGCTCTTCCAGACCTGGACAAGGGGCCACAAAGCCAGTCCAAAGATGGCCCAGGAATGCATCAACACTCCATAAGGAGCCTCAGGGTCCAGCATCTGGGAGGACATCATTCTGCTAACCTGTGGCCTGGTATGCCACTGGCAGTCCTCATACCTGGAGGAAGAGGAGGGCACTGGTCTTGGACCCCAGGGTCCCTGAGCTCAGGGCATCTGCTGCCAGCAGGGTGAGGGAAACTGGAGAAATAGCTATCTGCCTCCCTGCTGTAGGAGGACTGCACAACAGTGTCCCCCCAGTAGGACAGCTCCCCAGACTCAGAGGGAAGAGGCAGCAACTACTGCCTTGGGCTGCTGGGGGTTGCCAGCCCTTAGCTCTCCAAGGAAATGTAACCCTAACCCCAATCCTGGGCCCACAATAGCCTCAGTCTGTGGCCTTTCTTGCAGCCATCAGGGCCCTGAACAGCTGCATGGGGTACTTTCAAGTAGAGGCAGGGACTGGGTGAGGATTTCCATGGCATTTGGCCACCTATCCTGGAAAAGCAGTGCTCTGAGTCCTAGAAGTTTCAGAACCATGATTCAGCCAACTGCATCATGTCCATTTTTGGGAAAATGATTTAAAGTTTGTTGTGCTAACCCTTGCCTGGGACTGGATCTCCTGGGAAGATCACCTAAGCGGTGGTCAGAGGACCTGTCTAGATGGAGGCAGGAGGCCCCTTCTCAGCCCCTGAGCCCAGCCCCTGTGGGGAGGAGCATCACACTTCACATCCTAGAAGCCAATCTCTCCTTCCATCTGTGCACTTTTGGCTTTGTCCAAGGCTTCCCTGAGAAGGGCAGTGTGGTACCCAGCCCATTCTACCCTTACTCCCTTATGGGGCTGCCTTAGGCCCAGAGGACAGAAGTGATATCCCATAACCAGGGGGAGCAGCCTTTCCTGTGGCTTCACGTGTTGCCTTTCCTGCTGAGATCAACAGAGCATTTTAGTCATTCTGTGGGTGGATGAAGGGAGTTGGAGATGTGAGGGGTAAGGTTTTTCCAGCCCTGGGCTTTCTGAGCTTCATGACTTTGGAATTCACCTTTATAGTACATGAAATTTGAGGGCAGACATTCAAATCACAGCACCATCTTTTCAGATCAAGGGATGGCATGGTGGGCTCTATTTCATGTTGAATGTCAAAACTAATGGCACAGAGTAATCAGGACCCCAAATTCCACAGGTTTTACATCAGCATGAGGCAGTGGCATCACTCTCTGCCACTCTGAACAAACTCTGTCAACACCCAGGCTCAGGAAGCAGTTGCTGCCTGTGGAAGGAGATAAAGTAAAAGGTCCTGTTGGAGGAATAAAGGTGCAGCAAAAAGTCCTCAAGCTGTCAGAGCAGGCCACAGGAGCCACCTCCATGTTCTTCCTGGCAGGTGTGGCTCTGTGGAGTTCCTGGGGTAGCCTCTGGGTCTGGCTGTCCTCTCCTAAGTGCCAGGATGCAGACCTGGGCTTTTACGCCCACATTTTCCAGAGTTTATCAACTGCGAAGGGGAGGTTAGGCCAAGTGGACCAGGCATGGACTAGAGCAGAGGCCTGGGGGAGCTCAGTGTCCCCAAGAATACCATGGCAGGGTGCACCACAGTTCTGCCCTTCGTTCACCTGCTGAAGCACATGCCAATTCCTTGTGGATTTAGCCATCATGAATGGAACTTCTGTATGTGATTGCATGCTGCACTTAAACAGATTTTTTTAGGTTAGGTAGGGAAATTTTTTTTTATTTATTTATTAGATGGATATAGAGATGCAATTGAGGTGAAACATTATCAAACATTCAATTACCATTGTATATATATTTAGTTATCCAGGGCTAATGCCATATCATGGATGCCCAGCTTGGGTTCTCCCTGTTGCTGTTTCCCCCAGAAGAACTCTTGAGTTAAATGGATATCTTGTGGAGGACAGAGATCTCCTTCTGAGATCTCCCATATTCCCATTCTCCAGTCTCCTAGGAGTTCTTCATACACCCTCCTCCATCCTACACCTCCAAGTTTCCTTATGAGTCATCTCCCTGTTGCGTTGAGAATCATACAATTTGAAGTTATAATTAGCTTAGCCATCTAACATTCTGCTGCCCGACGTATTCTAACTTCCACCAATGAGAGATACCATTCGGCCCTTGAGTCTCTGAGATTGGGATACTTCACTTACCATAATTCTTTCTATTGCCATCCATTTGGCTGCAAAAACTATAATATCATCTTCTCTAATGGCTGAGTAGTGTTCCATTTAAACAGATATTTTCAAGATAAACATTTCCAAGGCAAGTTCTAAATTCTTTGTATCATGTTGGATCACATGGCAAGTTCATAATTAACTTTGGAAAAAGCCATTAAACTTTTCAAAAGTGATGAACTAATGCATTCCATCAGCATTAGATGAGTTCTTGTCCCACACACTCCAACTAAGGTCATGTTAAGATCTTAGCATTTAACATGTGTGCAGTGTGGTCACAGCAGTGTGGTATATTCATTTCCTCATGTCAGGGGATGCTAAGCTGTTTCTCCATGCTTTACCATTTGCATATTTTCTTTGTTGAGTTGTCTCTTCAGATACTTTACCTGTTTTTAAGTGGATTGTTTATCTTATTATTGAATTTCTTACTATATTTAGGATATTAGTCTGCTTTGTATATGCATTTCCAAATATTTTCCCGTATTTCTTCTCTTAATGTAATTTTTTTCGGAGTAGACATTTCCACATTTAAAAAAATATATTGGTAATGGGCACTAAACCTAGAGGAGCTTCACCATTGAGCCTCATCCTGAACCGTATGAAATTTTTATTTTGATATAGGACGTACGTTGCCTAGATTGGTCTTGAACATGCAATACTCCTTCCTAGGCCTACAGAGTTTCTGGAGCTACAGGTGTGTGTCTGTAGCTGTTGACAATTCATTTTAATAAAATCCACATTATTCTTTTTTCCTTCATGACTTTTGAGCTACATTTAAAAACTCATCATGAAATATGTGAATATATGGTCATGCACATTTTCTTATATAATTTTTACAGTTGTCCACATAAGTGCATGGACTGCTTTGAGTATGCTTTGTGTAACTTTCACCTTGTCCATGTCCATTTCTACCATATGATTTCCAGAAGCCCTATCACCATGTGGACAGCAGACACTCCTTTCCTTATTTATGGCCTTTGTCCCTCCAACACAATCAACTGTTGTATGTAGTGGATGCATTTTGGCCTCTCCACAAATCTCTCTTTATCTTTGTCTATTCCTTCAGCAATATAACATTTTCTTCACTGCTTCATCTTTCTGACAAATGTTAGGGGAGAGATGTATGAGTTCTTTATCCTTCTTCACTTGTTATTACCTATTCTAGGTGCAGAAACAGTTTGCTGATAATTTGTTTGTGATTGCACCAAAACTGCAGATCAAGTGAGTGGACTACATCTTAGCTGTGGACAACTGAATAAGGAATATTTCTGTATTTATTTATATATTGTTTGCCTTCGTTTAATTGTGTTTCAAGCTTTTCTAGAAACCTAATAGTACTTTAATACATATTTTTAAATTTCCATTTTGTGAGTGTTATTTTAAATAGCATTATTTAAATTTTCTTTTACCCTAGTTTTCAAATTCCAATTTTCCCTATACATTGCTTATATGAAATCAATGGACTTTTGTCTATCATCCATTGTTGTAGTTTAGATGAAAGGTGCCCCCACAAAACCTCATGTGAGATAATCCAGGGAGGCTGAGGTGAAATGATTGAGTTATGAGGGACTTTAGTTAATCAGTGAGTTAATCTAGTGATAGGGATTAACTATAGGCTGGTAGGCTGTGGCTGAAGGAGGTGGGATGTCTTTGGGGCATATATTTTATATCGGGCATGGAGTTTCTGTCTTTGCTTCCTGGTAATAACTTGAACAACTTCCGTCTGTCAGTCTTCTGCCGTGATGTTCAGTTTGAGCCCTGAAGAATGGAATCAGCCTTCTGTGGACTAAGACCTCTATAACTGTGAGCCCCCAAATAAACTTCTCCTCTTAAAATTGGTCTTGTTAGGTTCTTGAGTCACAGCAATAAAAGAGCTAACTGAAACACAGCCATGTATTTTGCTACTTTATATCATTATCCATTCTGATTAAGACATGGGATGTTGGGCTTCACTGCCATTTGATTTCCAAAATCATGGCTGGGAATGATCAGAACCATGAATTTCAAAAAGTCACTGGGGCTGAGGGGGGATGTGGGGTCACTGTTCAATGTTAAGTGCTGAGGGTACTGTTCTGCCAATAGTGGTCAGCAGGGGTGCTGGGAGTCCACTTTTCTGACTCCAGGTGGGTGAGCAAATACTAGACTAGTTACCCCCAACCCTCAGATGTGGGAAGCTTGCAGAAGGTCCCCCACTGTGAGCAGTCAAATTGGAACTAAATTACCCACAATCCAATGGGGATGGAAGCTACCAAGATCCCCCATGGAGTGCCAGAAGGACACGGAAGTACACTATACACAATCCTTAGGATTAGTTATGGTTAGGGTCAGTAGTAACAAAATTGTTAGGGGTATTTTTTTGTGGTTGTGGGGGATTCAAGGAGCTTCCTACACCTAAAGATTGCATGTAATGTGGTCCTGTGATTCATCCATTCAACAAAAGGTATCCTGAGAGTTTCCTGTCCAAAGGATTGTGAGGAAATGCAGTCCTGGGGGTTGCCTATTCACCAAAGGGAATCCTGGGAGCTTTGTAATCTGTTAGGATTGTGGGTAATTGTTTTAGTCAGCTTTTTCATTGCTGTAACTAAATGGCCTGACAAGAATAATTTTAGGTAAAGTTTATTTGGGGACTCACAATTTCAGAGGTCTTAGTAGGGGGCCAGCTCCATTCCTCTGTGCTGGGGGTGAGCCTGAACACAATGGAGGGAAGTAGGTGGAGGCATGGTTCAAAAAAGTAGAGAGAATCCATGCCAGATATAAAACATACACTCCAAAGGCACGCCTCCCATTGTCCAAAGTTCTCCAGCCATACATTACTAGCCTACAATTACCAGTTAATAACTATCAGGGGATTAACTCACCGAATGAGTTAAGGCTCCATAACCCAATCATTTCAACTCAGCCTACCTGGATTTTATTACATGAGCTTTTGGGGGACACATCACATTTAAACCATATAACAGTAATGTAGTCCCAAAAGTGGTCCATTTAACAAAGGGTACCCTGGAAGCAGCTACCATTAAAATTTGTGGGAAACAGGCACAAGTTTTGTCTGCTCAAGGCAAGGATGCTGGGAGCTTCCTACCCATAACATTGCACATAATTTTGTACCAGTCTTGCCAACATGGCATAGGAAATTCCTCTTCTATTATGGTTATAGGAAAAGTAGCTCTATTTGACCATGCAAGACAGGGTATACTGGTAACTTCCTCCCTCTTAGAATTGAGTATTTTGTAGTACTGAGATTTCTTACTTATAGCATGGCATTCTTAGAAACTACTGCATGCCTAGTATTATGGGTAATATAGTCCCATGAGTGGTTAAATCAACACAGGATATGCTTGCAAACATATGCAACTAAGGAAGGAGTGAAACATAGCATAATTTAATGTGTACATGGCAGGGGATTGTAGGAGTTTCCTGCTCCTAAGATTATCCTCAATGTAGTCTCAGGTTTGCTGAGTAAAGACAGAAAACATACAGTGCTTCTTTTATAGCTCACTGGGTAATACAATTCTAGGGTTTGCGATAAATCACAGAATTGTTTGGAAATTAGGCAATATTAGTATTGTGTGTAATGAACATGCAGGAAGGCAAGGAAAAATGCAGGAAAGAAGAAAAACAATTTATAAAAAAGAAAAAAGACTTTATATTTTCAAATTTATCAACCTTTAATTCATTTAAGATAGTAAAACAAGACAGCTCGTATTTAAAAATTTTGAGTCAAAAGGTTGTGCAAAGAGCACTTGCAAAATGTCCCCCTCACATATTAATCTGCAGAAACATATTTCTTGTAAATGATAAAGAAAATGTTTAGTTCATGAAAGAGACATAGGGTAAGAGAATTTCAACATCTATTTTTCATCCCATAAGCTAAAATGATTATTTGAATATATAAATTTAAAAAGGTGAAGACTTAAAATATGCCCTATTATATCCAAAGCATTATTTCCAATACAATGTTAATAAGTAATTGCATAAGCATTAACCAAGTAAATTTCTATGTGTGAAAAACAGAGCTGAGTGGAAGGTGGGTGGGCACCAATATTAGAATATTTCAAAGGGACAGAGATAAATCACCATGTGGGATCACTAGTATCTCCGTGGTACACTGGAGAACAAGGCACCGAGGAGTAACCCAAATGTGGGACCCTGAGATGTGTTTCCACGCTGACCAAAGAAAAGAGGTTTTAGGTTGCTCCATTCCTGGGTCTTCACTGAAAGCAAGACTACCAGACATTGAAGCTCAAAGGGGGACAATTCAATAGGTGGAGAGTGTGAAGGCTTTCAGCTATATCTATTTAAGCAGAGCAAGGTGTAGGCAGAGCATTTGACCCTATGAAGAAGAGCAGTTGAAGGAATTCTGAAGTTCCCTGAGGATGGTTTCACAATGTGAATGGCTGTAGGTGGGACCAATCAGAGCACACTTAATTGGTGCAATGGTTGGTGGGTGGATTACTCAGAAATGGAAGATTGAAATAACAAAATAAACTAAATAGAAAATTGAACTTCAGCTCTCAAAGACAGAACATCTGACAACAAGACAGACTGAGCAGTCTTGAAAACATGGAAGACAGACAGAAAAAAGGTTTCTAAGCATGATTAGAATTTTGAAGAAGTATGGGACAAAATCAGAAGAACAAACCTAAGAGTAATTAAGGGTAGAGGAGAACACTGAATAACAAACAAGAGGCATAAAGAACATTCTCAATGATATAATTAAAGACAATATCCCCCACATCAGAAATGAGCCAAAAAGGGCTGCAGTGGTGGCTCAGCAGTTGGGGTGCCTGCCTGGCATGAGGATCCAAATATGAGCCCCAGCACCACATACACAACTAAGTGTTGGAGAAACAAAAAACAGATGAGAAATTCAATAAAATGGATTCTCTCACTCTCCTTTAAAACAAAACGAAAAGAAAAAAGAGACAAATATATACATACAGGAAGTGTTTGGGGCACAAAATAGACCTAATCAAATGAGAAACTCACCAGACACATCATATCCGAAATGAATAATAGAGATTCCAAGGAAAGAACACTAAAAGGCATGAGAAAAATACCAAGTCACATTCACAGGCAAATCAATAAGAATCACTTTAGATTTCTCAACTCAGACCATAAAGGCAAAGAGAGGATGGAATGAGATTTTCTAGATATTGAAAGATAACAATTATCAACCTAGAATACTGTAGCCAGCAAAACTCATCTCCAAATTTGATGGAGAAATTAAAACATTCCAAAACAAGAATAAATTAACAACATAAATGAACACAAAAGCAGCATTGGAAAGAATTCTCAAAGAAAAACAGTGGAACAAGCAAACTAGTTCCAAAGCCCAGAAGCAGAGGAAAGTCAGTAAGGGCAAAACCCACTAAAACATATCCAAGAAAGCACATAATACCACAAGGATCACCATGACAGGGAACCAAAATGACATATCTATTCTAAAATTGAAAGTGAATGGGCTCAAGGCCCCAATAAGAAGACATAGATTAAAAGATTGCATTAAAAAAAATAAAATCCAGTGGTTTGGCTCATCAGCAGGGCTGATGCAATCACAGGCAAAATCACAGGGAGTGAGCACTGGTGGAGCTTAGGGATGCACCCCCCCCCCCAGCTCTCTTCACACTGGTTCCAGGCTGATGGCAGACAATGTTAGCCACTAACAACAATGGGCAGGCCCAGAAGCTGGTGTAGCAGCTCTGCATCAAAGCCAGCATTAAGCACATCAAGGTCTCCAAATTCTCCTTGGTACTCATGAGCTACTGTGAGCAGCACACCAGGAGTGAGTCCCTGCTGGTTGAAGTCCCTGCCTCTGAGAACCCCTTCAAGGATAAGAAGCCATGCACCATCCTATAAATGAGTCCACACTGCTCATGTCTGCTCAGCTCAGGCAGGGACTCATCCATTCTTAGTCCCAGCAGAATGCCTCAGTCCCCAAAACCCTGAATTCCAAAAGCAATGTAAGTGGTCACTGAGCAGATGGGGTGGCGGCATCCTCCAGGCTAGCTGGGTTCCAAGGCCAGCAGTGCAGGAACTCTGAGCCAAGCTCCAGGAAAGGAGGGTGGCTAGCTACAGGCCCAAGCAACTTCCCTGGAAGTTGGCCATTTGCAAAAAGTCCAGGCCTCAATGCTAGGCCTCATCTTATAAGCAAAGAACAAATTGGGGTAGATGAGCTTGACATGAAATTTTGGGGGAAATTCCCTCCTTTCCTTTTAAACAATTGTTACTCTACTCAATTGAAACCTGCTTCTCCTGCTGATGCATTCTGAGCTGTAGGTGTGATGCATGGATGGACTTCCAGGATGGGGAGATGTCTATGAAGCTCACCCTGTCCCGGGGGCAAATGTCATGTGGCCACACCTATCTCAGGTACCTGTTCATCACAGACAGTTTCTTGGGGCCTGTGAGGTGCAACCACTGGGATGCCTAGGTCAGGGAACTACATTGTAAGCAGGTCATAGAAGGGGTGGCTGGTGGCTCTTGCTGGAGTCCCCACATCCACTCCCACCATGGCCTGGTGGGTGGAGCTGCTTATGCACTATAGCATGGGTGTTGTCAAGTGATCCTGAAGGGCTTTGTAGACTCTTGGACATGGGTTCTTGTCCCAGACATGGCAGTGGCTTCCCTGGCTC
>PVKS010046347.1:0-13349 GCA_004027875.1 Aplodontia rufa
TATCCCACTTCTGGGTATTTTCCCAAAAGAGTTAGAATCAGCATATTATATTGATGTGGCTTCATCAATGTTTATAGCAGCTCAATTTACTATAGCTAGACTATGGAGCCAACCCAGATGCCCCTCACTCAGCAAATGGATTAAAAAAAAGCTTTGGTATGTATACTCAATGGAATACTACTTAGCTATTAGAGAAGATGATATTATAGCTTTTGAGATGAAATGGATGGAGATGGAAAGCATTATGCAAAGTGAAGTATCCCAATCTAGAGACTCAAGGGCCGAATGGTTTCTATCATCTGTGGAAGCTAGAATATATCGGGAAGCAGTATGTTAGATGGCAAAGCTAATAATAACTTCAAATTGTATGATTCTTTTTGCAACAGGGAGATGACTCCCTAGGATACTTAGAGGCGTAGGCTGGGGGACATGGTAGGGGGAGGGCTTAGGAAAATCACCTAGGAGACTGGAGGAACCGAATATAGGACAATCATCTCAGAAGGTGATGTCTGACCTCCACGAGTTATCCATTTAACTTAGCGGTTCTTCTGGGGGAAACAGCAACATGGGGAACCCAAGCTGGGCATCCATGACATGGCATTAGCCCTAGATAACTAAGTATATATTCATTTGTTCTGGAATATTTGATAATGTTTCACCCTCAATTGTAACTATATATCATCTAATAAATAATAAATTTTAAAAAAAGAGAGTGAGAAAAAAAATAAATTACCAAGAATAGACAGACTAATAGAACAAAATAAGGAGCATGGAGACAAACTGAAGTATTTATGGAATTGTAATATTTATTCAAGGGTTTTCCACAAGTCAATGGGGACGATGCTAACTCTTTGATGAGATTTGAAAAATCAGCTTATTTTTGTAGTAACAAAACTTCATTTCTACATAACTTCCATAATTTGGATCTTGAATATCCCCCAGATGCCCATATATTGAAGGTTTAGTCCTCAGCCTGCGGCACTGTGGAGAAATAGTTGAACCTCTAGGAGTTAGGGCCTGGTGGAAAGAAGTCAGGTTATTGGGGACTTGCCCTTAATATTGGGACTGAAGCCTCCATTCTCCTCTCTTTTGCTTTCTGATGACCTTAAGGTGAGCAGCTTCCTCTGCCATGCACTACCACCTTGATGTCTTGCCTCACCCCAGGCCCAAAAGCAGCACATGACCAGACCATGGACTGAAACCTCTAGAACTAAAATCCAAGTAAACCTATTTGACTTACAAATAAATCTATTTTAAGTTGACTATCTCAGGTATTCTGTTACAGTAACAAAAAGCTGACTCCCAATGTTTATACAAAAGTAGACTTCAGATGGATTAAAGACTAAATTTAAAAAGTAAAACTATAAGAGCTGATAATTTTTATTCTTTTTTTAGAAAGAAGAACAGAGAGAGAGAGAGAGAGAGAGAGAATAAATTTTTATTGAATTTTTCACATGGCTTTCATTGCTCTGACACTTAGTTGTGTACGTGGGTTGCTGGGGTTTGAACCTGTGTACTTGTGCATGCCAGGCAAGCACTGTAACCACCCAGCCATCACTCCAGCCCCAAGAGCTGATAATTTTTAGAGGGAGAAATACAAATCATACTTATAAGAACTTTACATATAAGAACTTGTTAGCAAACAAAAAAAATCCTATACAAAATTACCACAGGACAGATTAGAGTATTAGAAATGCTTATTATGGATAAGAAACTAAGAGCAAAATCAAAAAGGAAAAGAAGTTTCAGTAGAAATAGGGGCCAAAGACAGTGATAAGCAATTTATAGAAGAAGAAATTCAGACAACCATAAATGCTAACAAACATATAACTCTGAGTTATCAGGGAAGTACAATTTAAAACTACAATGAGACTGGCAACAATTAGAAAGTACTATGATTCTAAGCCTTGGGGAGGCTATTGATGTCTAGGAACCATTGTGCACTTTTGGTCGCTATATAGACTAGTGCATTCTGTTATGGAATGTAAACCTAGCAGGGTTTAATAAAATTAAATATATTGTACTCTGTGACCTAGTAATAATGACTCCCAGAATCAATCTAAAATGTCCTCACACAAGTTCATAGGAGACTATGTATGAGACATTCATCACAGTGTTGATTGTGTCAGTTACTGTAAAATAGGAAGATGAAATGAGAGGGCAGCAATTCTGTGAAGTGTTACACAGCATTTAGAAACAACAGACTAGATGTACACATAGCACATTGATGGGTCTTCAAAACATTGAGTGGAAGAACAGAGGAAAAATGAGATCTAGAGTATAATACACAGCTGATCTCTATAAAATATCTATTTATTTGTCTTTTATTGGAGGGGTGCTAGGATTAAACACATAGCCTTGTCCATACTGAGCATACCCTTTATGACTGAGCTATACCCCTAGACCTTATGTGTGCTACTTTACCTAAAAAATTTTTTTTACTCTTTCCATGTTTTTCTTTACAATTTCTCTATAACCATAACTTGAAAGAGTTGCTCCTCAGGCTTCCACTTCTGACAATAGGCAAACTATATTTCCTGAACTACTTCCCAATACAAACACCCAGGAAAGCTATATGAAATATAATAAAATCTCTCATGGTCATAGAGAAGCTCATAGAAAAGCAAGAAAACCTCATGTGTCTGGAAGTAAAGGACTGAAATCAAGAGAGCTAGACTGACAGTACCTTGATAGTAGTTACCAAGTTTGATTTTCAAATGCTGAGCAGCCACATAAGAACAGTAGAAAGGCCTTAAATTAATGAATGAAGAGTACACTCTCCAGATAGTACTTGGATTCTTGAAAGACCATAGACTGATTGAAAAGGTGGACTAGGAAAAGTTTTGTCCACCAGCAAAGAGGAACAACCACAGCAAAATAAGTGCTCTGTTTTCCAAGAAGTAGGGGAAAGTCTACTCTGAGAATTCATACAGGTAGGCCTGACTTCCTGTACATTTGTGTTTTTATTTACCAGTGTGGTAAATCCCATGTGAACAAATGAACATGAACTCATTAAAAAATTTTTACATGCTGATCTGGAATGAATGATGGCAAATTCTGTCTGCAGGGAAGTACACTGGCTATGGTTCAAATATTTGATTTCCCTCTAAAATTCATGTTGACACTCAGTGCCCAATAAAATAGTATTAAGAGGTGAAGCCTTTCTAGGTGATTAGGTAGGCCTTGAGGGCTCTGTACTCATGGATGGGATGAAGTGCCTTATAAAATATTTTGCGGGAACTAGCTAGAACCTTTTGTGCTCTTCCATTCCTTCTACCATGTGACAACAGTGTTCATGGAACTGTCTTAGCACTGACCAATTCCTCACTAGATATTGAAACTGTTGGCATCATGATCTTGATCTTGGACCTTCCAGTCTCCAGAATTGTGAGAAATAAATCTCCATTGTTTATAAATTGCCCAGTCAAAGGTATTTTTTAGCAGCATAAATGGACTAATTCCTCAAGCAAGGTCTACAGAATGTCCACAAATAAATCCTTGCTCAACTTGAGCTTCCAACCCAAAATTAGAAAAAGTGGAAGAACTTGATGTCATGACACATGCCTGTAACCCCAGGTACTTACAAGGCAAAGACAGGAGAATCATGAATTCAAGACCAGCCTGGGCAACATGGTGAGACTTCTTCTAAAAGAAGAAAAGGAAAGGAAAGAGGAGGAGAGAGGAGAAAAGTGGAAAGGTAGGGAGGGGAAACATGGAAGAGTCAATCCACCATGAGCAAAGAAGCAGCAGAATTAGCACCCCCAAACTTTACTTAAAGAAATAAAAGTCGAAATTAAAACATTAATAAAATTCAATTAACAATAACATTCAATCAAAAAAGATCAGTTTTGAAAATTTGAACTTATGAAAAGTATATTTTGGAACAATAAAACTCAGTAACTGTTAAAATAGCAGATTAAATACATGGAAGACAGAATGAGGACTAAAACATTCCATTGGTGTTTCCAGATGAAAAGTAAAGAGAAGCAACATTCAAAGCAAAAAGGCAGAGAAATTTATGATTGTTGAGAAACAGGAATCATGAAATTCAAGAATCATAGTGAGGGCTGGAGTGGTGGCTCAGAGGTTACAGCCCTTACCTGGCATGCACGAGGATGCATCTTCCAACCCCAGCACCATGTACACAACAAAGTGTTGGAGCACCAAAAGCCACATGAAAAACTAAATAAAATTTATTCTCTTGGTCCTCTCTCTCTCACACTATCCCTCTCTCAAAAGAAAAAAAAATCACAGTGAATCCCAAGCAGAAATAACTTAAAAAGCCACAAAAACATATATCATAATGAAAGTTCAGAGTATCAAAGACAAGAAGATTTTAAGAAGTCATCTTGAGATAAAAGATTGCTTATACATTTTTAAAAAGGAGAGTTATACGGACAACAAACCTCTCACCAGCTACAATTTAAGCCAGAAGTAGAGGAGTGATTTTTTTCCAAATCTAGGGGAAGTTTCAGTTTGAAGTTGAATGCACAGCTAAGATGTTATTCAAAAACAAGGGCAAAATAAAGATATTTTCTTCCATAAGAAAGACTAAAAAATGTGCATACAGAAAAAGGAGGTACAGAAGCTCGAAAAGGAGTATTGAGCAAAGACATTGACAGGCTAAAATGGATAGTAAAAACCAAGACAAATGTGGAATCACCATTTGGAGTTACACCTGTCTATAGACCTTAAATTATTCAGAAGGGAGAGGATATTAATTTACCTTAGAAATTAAGTTGTAACCTTATTAAAATTTTAATGACAATTATTAGAAACATAGGAATAGAATACATCACTTTCTGACTTGTAAAGGAAATGGTTTAAGACTATTTTTTTCTTTTTGGAGTTCTGGGGGTAGAACATAGGGTCTCCCACATGCAAAGTGAAGCAAGTAAACTCACAATGATTAACAGTTTTGCCCCCCACAGTTATTCCCCATGTTCCTGGTACTGGAGAACCCAGTGACACTTTACCACTAAGCTACATCTCCAGCCCTTTTTTTCCTCCCTTTTTTCTTTCTTTCTTTCTTTATTTTTTTTTTTTTTTTTTTTTTTTGAGACAAGGTCTTGTACCTTTCCCATGTTAGCCTCAAACTTGCAATCCTCAGCCTCTTAAGTAGCTGCAGTTACAGCCATGCACCACTGTGCCTGGCCTTACCCTCAATTTAAACAAGAATCCTTCCCTTCCCCTACTTTGTAATATATGACAATATTCTGAAGTGCTTAGGACTTTATTTTATTTTTTTATTTTGTGGTAAAGTGCTTAGGACTTTTTTTTTCCTTTTTTAATTTTGTGGCGCTGGGGATTGTTGAACCCAGGGTTTCGCACATGCTAGGAAATTGCTCTGCTACTGAACTACATCCCAACCCAGTGCTTAGGACTTTCTTTGTGGAATGATTTAATATCCTTATGTCACCTTTTCCTCTATATAAGGGTTACATTTCTACATTGTCCTGCTACTGCAACCCCTCCATGAGAAACCATCTTTTTTGTGTCCAGACCTACAGAAAGACTGAGAACTGCAACGTGTGTGCTCTTCACCTGCTCAGCAGCAGCTCCTCTCCACTAGAGGCCAGCAGCAGGCTGGCAGTAAACACCCCAAGAATCAGTATCTGTTGCATGGTTCAGGACCACCTTTGGGTTCTTTCCCCTATTTTAAAAATAATGCACTTTGAAAGTAAATATAAAGAAGAAAACAAAAGTCTTACCAGTTAATCCTTTCATCCCAGGATTAACCACTGTTATGATGTGGCTTATTCTTATAGACTTTTTTTCTAGGCACCAGGTCACAGTGTGTATGGTATTTTATATCCTGTGACTTTAAGTCACTGTGGCCATTTTGTCATATTATTTGAATGTTCTTCAAGGGCATAATTTTTAGCACATTGTTTTGATGCTCTGGACCATGTCTGTTTACTTT
This sequence comes from Aplodontia rufa, assembly GCA_004027875.1. Lineage (NCBI taxonomy): Eukaryota > Metazoa > Chordata > Mammalia > Rodentia > Aplodontiidae > Aplodontia > Aplodontia rufa. The sequence continues at coordinate 5,924 of PVKS010046347.1, forward strand.
CCTAAGTGCTTTTCCACCTGCTGGCTATACCATTCCCCTCAACTGACAGCATGTTGCCACTTCTAGCACTAGAACCATGAAATGGAGCCTGAAATATCTCCTGAGAGAGTCTGCAGTTTAAAGGGCTAGAGTATTTTATTTCTTTGTAGATGAATGAAGTAGATTCCTGTCCTGTGTCTAGCAGCGACAATCTGTGGCCTCCAGAAGAGCCAGTTTGTATCCTTGCCAGGGGACAGTTTGTAAACCCTGAACTACCATGATTGATGAATAATGCTAGCAATGAGACCAGTGCCACATACACCATCCCTACACTTTTGGCAGCTGTGCACTGGGCAAAATGTGTTTACTGATCACATGGTTCTGGATGACCCAGAGATGTCTGGATAAGCAGTTAGAGGTTTAGCAAAAACCCACCTGCTGCTACAGCAGGTCACAAATTGTCCTAATCTGTGCCAAGGTCCCCAGGCTTTACACACTCTGATAGAGCCAACATTCACCTAACCCAATTGTTTCCTTGTCAGATTTTTATCCAGCGGTGTCTGGCAGGAAAGAACATGTCTCACATCAAAGGTGGCTGCCTCTTATGTGGATACCTGAAGCTTCTGCCCATGTTCCTTATGGTGATGCCAGGAATGATCAGTCGCATCTTGTTCCCAGGTAAATTCTTGATTTTCATGTGTTCACTCACACCGATCAGCTTCTCTTGTCTTAGAAATCTAGAAAATATTTGGGGTTATCAGGTTTCCCATAGTATTCTAGTTATTGAGATGTCACAGAGTGCTTCCTTGGGATGAAGTTGAAAAGAAGCCTGAGACAAACTGTGGATATACACAGCAAAACAAAAAAATCCAGGGTGATACATTCAGGCATGGAAGAACAAATCAATGGATTTTCTCATCAGTTAAAGCTTCACTTTGGGACACAGTCTGCTGGAGGTTAGTTGCTCTCACTACATCATAAATATCATCATGTTTGGCATGCATCGTGCACTACACACTGTGCTAGGATCTCATGGATGCTGTCACTGCTTCTCATAACCCCAGGTCCAGACTTTCACAGCCTCATTGAACTCATGATGCAGCCCCAAAGTAGGCCTGACTCAGAGTGAGGCCCACATTCTTTGCATTAAATACTATAAAACATATCTGTCTCCTCTAATGAGTTATCATAATTCCCATGGATGTATCTCATCCCCATTTCAACTTACTTTTACTAGCTCATCCCATCTCTCGGGTAACATGTTCATTAAACTTTATGTAGCACTTACTTTGATAGATACAGCAACAGAGACAGAGAAGGTAACTTCCAGGGGAGTCTGTCACTACTGTGCTTTTGAAAAGGCTAAACAAAATGAAGAATGTTTTTTAGTGCTAAGCAGCAAGTAATGGACCTATCCTCAGTGTGCCCAAGGCATGTCTCTCTTTGTATCTTAATTTCTTTCCAATTTTCTGTGAAGAGTTGCAACATTCCCCAATTATGTCTTCAGCTGTCAAGTAGAGATTTGTTAGATCTTTCGAGTGGCACTTCCTCACAGATTAAAAAATAGGTCCCTCTGCTCCCCAAGCCTTGTAGTCCCAAGTTATTATTCTGAATTAGTAACCCTATCAGGATTAAAGGAGAAAGATTATCAGTTGCTTACATGTTATTATGCAGTAAATAATCCATACAATTTCCTAACACCTTGGTGGGATCATTGACAGGTTTATTGAAGGCTTGTGACTTGTCTTGGGTCATGCAGTAAATCAATAGAAGCTCTGATCCATTTTACTCATAAGAGCCTGAGCCCACACCCTTTCCTCCAGTAGAAGCCCCCAAAACTGTGCAGTATCCTGGATTGGAGCAGTCACTAGTGGACCAAGTATCTAACATCCACATATGAATATGTGATTCCTAATTTGCTTCCCTTACTCTGAGCCCAGCTTTTAGAGATCTAAAACCAGCATGTTGGTGTCACTGTTGCTTCTTTTTGCAGATCAAGTGGCATGTGTTATACCTTCAGAATGTCAAAAGCACTGTGGCACCAGATCCACTTGCAAACCCATTGCTTATCCAAAGCTGGTGATCGCAGTGCTGCCTAATGGTAAGAAACATACCCTGCCATGAAGGGCCATAGAAACCCCATGACTGGAAACTGTGCCCTCAAGACTATATGCAGTCAGTAAGGAATGAGGGTGCCAGGTACCTTTACCAATCAGCCCATCACTCTGGGTGGAAATGAAGGCTGCAGATGGGGAGGAGCATTAGGACTATGGAAGGAACTTTGCTTTCCCTGACAGGAGCAGGGCCCTCTCCCTCTCTGCCTCTCACATGCTGATAGTACACATCTTTTAGGAGGTACAACTTGCACCTACAGTTGGCATTATTCACTTCACCTACTTAGTGCATTCCCTTGATCATTCTTTCAGAAAATGAGCTCCACAGTTCCTTAAAAGACTAGAAACAGAACCACCATATGACCCAGCTATACACCTCCTCAGTATTTATCCTAAAGAATCAAAGTTGTCATACTGTACTGACACATTCATTTGCATGTTTATAGGAGCACAATTCACAATAACCAAATTATGGAACTAGCCTAGGTGTCCATCAATGAATGAATGGATAAAAAAAAAAGCATGGTATATATACACAATAGAGTTTTATTCAGCCATAAAGAAGAACGAAATTATGTCATTTGCAGGAAAATGGATAGAACTTGAGAGCATTAGGTTAAGTGAAATAAGCCCAACTCAGAAAGCCAAGGTCACATATTTCCTCTCATATGTGGAAACAAGAGAGTTTAAATGAAAAGGAAAGTCAGGAATTGTTCATAAAAACTGAAGGGAGACCAGTAGAATATAGAAAAGGGACCAGATAGAGGGAGATGTAGTGGGAATGGGGAAATACTAGTATACACTATTGACCAAGTCACATTTTTATATCATGTGCATGTAACAGTGAATCCTTCTATTATTTATATATTGTGCACCAATTAAAAAATATGGGAAAAGAAAATGGGCTTCACACTGTAAAAGGTGTTATTCTAAGCCATGAGAACACAAAAAAGAGCAAGACTAGTCCTGTCTTCAAAAAGCTCACTGACCAGAAGGCTTGGCAATGATACAGGCAGTTCCTAACAGTCAGATGACTTTCACTGTGAGATGGTAGCGAGCCCAAGCATCTATCTCACCTTCTTCCCAAAATATCATTAAAATAGCCATACAAATGTTTTTTAAAAATCTGTGTCAGTTCTGGAGAATAACAGGCATAAAAAGCTGAGACATTTCCATAAAACACAGGATAAAAGAAATCAGGCTGAGGGAAATACTGACCTTTACACAGTTCAACAAGTGAGTTGTCTAAACTCCCAGATGACTCTTTGACTCTTAACTTGGTGCAACCAGGAGTATGGGTGACAGTGGGCAGTTGAAGGAAGGCAAATCCAAGATCCCCAATCTATGTCTGGTCTGCCCCAGCTGGCCCACTGAGAATAGTTTGGGTATTGCCACATTGGGCTTCCAGCTCAGGTCCTATTATCTTAGGTTCCCCCAACAGCCCACAGAAAATAAATCTTCAAATTGAGCATTTAATGTTCCTGCCACATGGTGACTTTCCATGTACCAATGCCAGATTGTGAAATTTATAACTGACATTTGCTAGTGCTTGCTATATATCAGACATTATGCCAACACATCTTTACTTAATTTATCTTAACTGTAACTTTATGTGGTAAGTCACCATATTCTCATTTTACAGATGGGGACAAAGAGCTGAATCAGTTGCCTACAGTCTGAACTTTCTCTGAGCCTCTGGTTCCTCATCTATAAAAGGAGGACAAGCAATGGTGTCCATCTCACAGCACTGTAGGGAGGATAGGGCAGGATAGGGCCTGAAGAGAAGCTCTGACACAGACTAACCATCCAAGATATTAGCTCCCATTATTATAAGCAGAAACAGCAGGAAATTATTAAGTCTTGTGCCAAATAAGAAAAAATACAGGAGCTGGAGTAGTGGTTCAGCAGTTAAGGCCCTTGCCTGGCATGTGTAAGGATGCAAGTTTGAACCCAGCACCACATACACAATGAAGTTTCAGAGCAATGAAAGCCACAAGAAAAACTAAATAAAAATTGATTCTTTCATTCTCTCCCCCTCTCTCTCTTTCCCTCTCTGACTGTCCCTCTTTCTTAAAAAAAAGAAAGAAATATAATACATTAATCTATCTTACATAGAATTCCAAACCAAGTAAAATTTAGATATTTTAATACTTTATAAGGGAAAATTTAGTATTTGGGAAAGTTCCTTACCAAAATCAATTCTCCTGGGCATGGTCAGAGACCTAAAAGTCCAGTAAGTATCATTTTCCCCCCCCAGGCTTTCAAGGCTTGATGCTGACCACACTGTGTGCTGCCCTCATGTCCTCCCTGACTTCTGTTTTCAACAGTTCCAGTGCCCTGTTCACAATGAACATATACACTTTGATGCGGCCTATGGCCACTGAAAAGGAGCTCATGGTAACAGGAAGGTGAAGTATTCCCCTAATCACATTAGTTAACACTGCCAATGAAATATCACCCACATAATGTTATTACATGCAAATATAGGCTGTAATAATGTATATAGAATTATCCTGTTTATACACAATCTAGTTGGTTTGGGATGGGTTGATATTTGCTGTTTTTATTTTTAATTTTTGTTTTAATTTTGCAATGAAGATGTATTTCTTTGTTAATCATAAAGAAAACTATTTCCACTTGGGAATAATAATCATCCAGTTATTTTTTAAAAATGAGCATAACTTAAAGTTTCCCCAAAAATAGTTTTTTGGGGGACATTTGCACAAACATATTATCTCATTTATTCCTCATGACAATCATTAGAGGTGAGTTTCACTGTTCTTATTCTCACTGTATAAATGGAGACACAGTATGTACTCAGAACTTGGAACTGAGCAATCTGAGATCATATAGTAACTAGGGGAACTTGTCTCTCAGGGAGTCATGCCTGGGGGTATGATGCCACATGGCACCTACAAGGGCTTGTTCCATAGGCTTTCACACTGGCAACCATGTGCCACATGCAGCCTCTACATCTTTAAAATGGCCTGTATATGTCTGAAAAATTGCCTTTATCTTGCATCAAGGTGTATGTCCCTTATCTGTTTTACTTGTCTCACCACTGCAAGTGTTTGAGTTTCCCTTTACATTTTTATTAGTGTTCCATGGTTGAAAAAAAACGTTTTCCTGATAAATTTTAAGAAACCAATTTCAGTTTTATTTGTCAGAGAACATAGGAAAAAGAAAGATTAATTCATTTTATGAAGTTCAATCTACTGGTGCCAAAATGTAACAAATAAAGCATAGAAAACTACTGAAACTAAAGACTAATCTCACTTTTAAATATCAATACAAAAAATATAAATATAAATAAAATGTTTGTCACAAATCCAATAATACATTTAAAAGTTAGAAATAATGACACATGATTGCCAAGTGTGATTCCCCCTCTCAGAAATTCAAGGGTAGTTCAGCGTTAGGAAATGTAGTAATATAATTCACCATATTAACAGATAAAAGAGAAAAAATACATGTACCTGTTCACAGATAAAGGAAGGACATTTAGCAGAATAGGTGCTTTTCAACATAATTAAACATCTTTATATATAAAAGCCTACATTATGCTTAATGAAGAAATTAGAGAGATAAAAATGCCCCCCTCACTATAATAGATAGGTAGATGAGAGAGAGAGAGCAAAAGAGAGATAAAAAGTAGACCCATAGGTGATGTTAGCAGACCAGAACTTTAAAATAACCATGATTAATATGTAGGATAAAATAAAGGGAGAGACGAATAAAACAGATAAAAATATTGAGAATTTTTCCAGAAAAATCACAATTTATAAAATAGATTGAAGTTTTTCTATATTTGAAAAAAAAAACCTAAAATTAGGAGCTCGGCAAAGCCAAATGCAGTGGCATACTACTATAATTGCAACAACTTGGGAGATTAAGCAGCAGAAATGCAGGTTCAAGGTCAGCCAAGGCAACTTAATGAGGCCCTGTCTCAAAATAAAAAATAAGAACAATTGGGGGAGATTCTGGGAGCAGAAAATAGCATTCTGCAAGCAAGTCATGCCCAGAGCACCCTCCCTGCACTGAAAGAAGAAATGCAGGGAAAGCTACCTTCCTGCAGAGTGCATGTATTGGAAGAGATTCACTGAACACAGCGTGGGTCAGTGGGAGATAAGTGACTCAGAGACTTCAGTGTAGCAAGTGGAGAAAAGGAATTAATTCAGACCAGTCAGTAGCCAGGGATCACCCTCAATCACCCTCGCCCCTCAACCAAAACAGCTGGGGGGGAAGATGCTAATCTACTCAGTCTGATCCCTTTGGCCTTGCAGAGACCATCTTGTGCCTAGAAAAGCAGTATAGGGCTGAAAGCAGATCCTCTCAGCATCTCTGCTGCAGACAAGGGTGCAGACTCCCCCTCTCACCTCTGAGGCAGTCAGACTGCAGCAATTTCAGACAAACATGCAGGGAAACAGAGCAGATACTCTAAGGTAGATATCCCCACTACCCTGTCAGGATCTTACACTATGCTGTGAATGGGCAGAGTGCAATCAGGACCTTTGCTCTGTGCTTAAACTGGGACAATTACATGGCATCTGTGCTTGAAGGAGAGAACGTTGTCCCCTCTTCTAGACCTAAGCTGCACAGGCTGCACTCATTTTGAGCATACAGGCAAGGCAGTTGGAACTTTGTATCAGATACTTATTACCATCTCCTGGATTCCCCTACAACCCCAGAGCAAATTCAGTCAGAATCTAGAGGAAAGCCTGGACACAGGGTAGCCTACAGTATAGTTAAGCCAGAGATAATCAGATCAAGGAATGAAAGAGTACTTGAGGGAAAACCCTTCCCTATCCCTCCCAAGTAGCAAGCCATCAGACTCTGCAACAACATTCCAAGATAATTGGTCAGACTTTACAGGTGAAGCAGGGTTGCTTCAAGTTTCAATTTTTGGGTTTTTTTTTTTTTTACTGTGTGAGTGTTTGTAGTAAGGGTTGCTTTGGACCTGTTTCTTCTTTCTACTTATTTCTTACCTTTCCCTTGAACACTTGCTTTACTGTAAATATTAGTACTTGCCACACCACCTAAGGCCAGGACTGCAAAGCCCACTAGTAGTCTACTTCTATGTTACCCACATCTTTCCTATTCTCTGGCAAAAGCCAAACCCTATTCTTTTTTTTTATAAGAGTATATAGAGATACAAATGAGAGGGAAACATTATCAGACCATCAATAACCAAAGTATATATACATAGTTATCCAGGGGTAATGCCCAAACATGGATGACCACCTTGAGTTTCACCTGTTGCAGTTACCCCCAGGAGAACTCTTGCATAAAATGGGTATCTCGTGGAGGAATAACCTCTGCTTCTGAGATGGTTC
>PVKS010046348.1:0-13356 GCA_004027875.1 Aplodontia rufa
GCTATTCCACTCCTGGGTATCTTTCCAGGGGACTTAGAATCAGCACATTACAGTGACACAGCAATATCGATGTTCGTAGCAGCTCAATTTACTATTGCTAGGCTATAGAAACAACCCCGGTGTCCCTCACTGGAAGAATGGATCCAAAAATTGTGGTACATTTATACCATGGAATATTACACAGCAATTGGAAACAATGACATTGCAGCCTTCGAGGGTAAATGGATGGTTATGGAAGAGATCATGATGAGTAAAATCAGCTTAACCCAGAGATCTAAGGGTCGATTGTCTCCACTCATCTGTGGAGGTGGGGACTCGACCCTGGACAATGAGAAAGTTGGTCTAGAAACATGAGTTAAATTCAGATAAGATGTAATGCTTTACAATGTAATACTATTTTTAGAGTTATAACGGGAAAGGGAAGGGAGGGATACGGGAGGGTAATTGGGGGGGGGGCACTCCTGGGGACAGTTGCAATGTCCAGAATATATACACATCTTATACACATTTTATATTGTTTTGTTAAAATCTTGTAAGGTTGCTCAAAATAAAAAAAAATTTAAAAATATATCAGATTTCCTAAAGGAACTCATATTGGCCCCACTATTGGTAAAGGAAATGGCATGTGTGGGTATACTGTAAAGACTATGATCTGGTTGCCAACAGCAGGTTGGACACAAACACTCCAATTCATTCCTCTGCTCTTTCCTATAATGAAGCAATAATTTTCAGTCAGTTCATAATTTGCTTCATATAAACACAAACATTAAATCTCCCAATACAGCATTCTGCCTGTTGGCTTGGCACTGACATCTGATATTTTCTTTCTTCCTTTTCCTATTTCCTAATTAAATTTAAAAGTTCAACTGTATTAATCAATATGAACTCATTTTTTGATTTTAAAAACTAGATCTATGATACTTCTGATTTTACTTTAAGCAGTTAACCATTCCAAGCCTGGTTCCAGTGTCCCAGATATTTATCTATTATTTCCCCCCTTTTCTCATCCCTGCATCTGCTGTGAAAGATTATTAAACTTGTACAGGAATTCCTGTTTTTTTATCAGATTAAAAGTTTACAGAATGCCTGTTTATTATAATTCCCACCTCCTCTCCACTCTGCTCTCCATACCACTTCTCCTCTAAACTTCTACCATTTATCAGCTACTGGAAGAGGAAGCGGGCTCAAAGCACCACGTTGGAGCAATGTATCCCTGTGGGAAGTCAAGACCTTCTGAAATAAAAAAGTCAAGTTCATAAAGGTGCATGGCCCTCAAAAATCTTTCTTCTGCTGATGACGCGATTCTTGCTGGAGTCTTCCCAGGAAGGGGGATTACAGAAAGGGGCTTGTGTAGAGTCTTTACCTCTCCCATAGACCCTGGATGCACAGGTAATGAAGTGTTGGAGACTGAAGCCAACATGATGCTTGGCCAGATGCCAGAGAAAAGTATTAGTAGTAAACAACTCTGCAGGATGCCCAGCTGGCTTGCAACTTCCCCAGTAATTAGCAAACTGCCTGACAACATGAGTAAGCTATTTGGCTGCTCTATTGTTGCAACTGATTGATCATGTTTGTTGTGTGTCCCTATTGGGGGTTTTTGTAACAAATTAATACTGGGCATCCAGGGAAATAGGAGAGGTAGAGAGAAGAAGAAAAGCCTTGGGAGTAGAAACAGGGACTCTAGTGAGAGGAGATGTAAAAGCTTTGCCTCTAGTGAGAGGAGATGTAAAAGCTTTGCCTCTAGTGAGAGGAGATGTAAAAGCTTTGCCTCTAGAGAGATGCATAAAATAAAGTGTTTGGAGAACTCAGGACTAGTGTGTCTACTTCATTCCCAGTCAACCCCTGACCAAGAGCCCTTCGGTTCCTGCAGGCAGGGACAACTGGTGGCCCATACGGGGCCCCTCCAAAAACAGTGGTAAGTGGCTAAGGCAAGGTAAGTTGTTAGAGATAGACAAGAACTCTATTAGATAGAGTGCCAAAGTGAAAGTAAAAATTCAAAAGCTGCAATCTAAAAAGCAGGGAACTCAAGGTTAACATTGGGCTCCCATGAGGAGAGGAAGCACTAGCTTAGAGCTAAGGTAGGACGTCCTATGTTTTGTTGGCAAAAATTTGTTCTGTGTGTTATATGTGTGTTAAATATGGTACCAAATTGGCAAATAGATGAGCACTCATAAATTAGGTTTAAAAAAGGACAAAAGAATATGGATCCAAATGACTTAATTCACATGACTTAAGCATTTAAAAAGAGATTCAAGCTAAGTCACTTAGACATAAGAGTAAAGACGTGTTTAAGAGTACTAACTCACATATTTGTTTTCTAGGTGGTGAACCAATAGAATGTTCTATAAATGTTTAGAGTGTTTCATTCAGTACTTCTAGGATTTTTCTTCAATGAAAAAAGATGATTTAAATTTGTCTAATATCCTGAGGTTTCATGGATAACCTAAGCTAACAATAAAAATGAACAAAGTAGATTTAACATAAATGGGATTAATCTCCATAAATGTGTTTGTTAGAGGAGACATCTGATAAATTTACAAAGTCAAAAATGTTAAAACAGGGGCTGGAGCGGTGACTCAGTGGTTTCAGCACTTGCCTGGCAAGCATGAGGACCCGGGTTCAAACCCCAGCACCACGTACACAGCTAAGTGTTGGAGCAACTGAGGCCATGTGAAAAACTAAATAGAGTTGTTTCTCTCTTTCTCTGTCTCTCTCACTGTCCCTCTCTCTTTAAAAAAATGTTAAAACATTAACTGCTAAGTAAATTTGAGTTATCTTGATTTGATTTCTATAAGGTAACATACATTTGGGTTTATTAAATGTGCTTTTATAGTTTGGAAAATAAAAAGATAATTTAAGATTGCTTTGATCTGGGTCTTCACTGAAAGAGAGCAAATTGTTAAGACCTAAAATTCTAACAGGTGCAATTCTATATATAAAGAGCACAAAAGGTTTAAAGTGATTGGAAACATTGAAAATATCATAAAAATTTTATCAGAATACAGATTTTAAAAAGGGACAAGGCATTGTGGATTGTGCACATCTCAGCATCAAAAACTATCTACTTAAAAATAAAAAGGGGGAATTATTATAATTGTTAGGGTCTGACATTTACTCCATTTCATCAGCTGCCCTGGAGTGATCTTATTACTATTTGTATAAGTTCCTTCAGGGGGAGGGAGCTGCTCGGTTTTGCTTTGTTAAGTTTGCTAATTTTGATACAAAATAAACTCAGGATGGTGGTAATGTGCTTACCACAGACGTTCCTAAGTTGTTTTTCAGTACTTGAAGTCTGCATAACCATTGGTAGCTTCCTTGGAAGGAGAATAAAAGGAGATGTAAAAGGCATAGATCTAGCAAGAAAACCTGCCAGTTCTGCTTCAGCGTAACAAGAGAGACTTTGACATCTTGGCAGCGGCTGCTGCAGCCCTAGCAGTGACTGTGCTGACAGCAGATACCTTGAATGCCTTGTCCAGTTCAGATGTGGAGGTTTCCGCAAAACAGGAAGCTATAGATCAACACCTGTACACTGGACTATTGACCATGAACCAACAAGTTGATCTACTGTGAGAACAAGTAGACATTTTGGAGAACATTGGGTCTATGTGTATTTATAATCTGCCTGAACTGAGTTTTAGTTACCTAAGTGATCTGGCTAAGTCTTAGAGAAGAGTGGTCACTGTCATCATTATTGTGTGTTTTGTGCTTGGTCTTGCGGTAAAAAAGGCTTTTCAGTCACATTGAATGATGAAATAACCATATGGAAGGGATTGTGCAAGCTTATGCTGCCCTCAGGGTTGATGACCACGAGTCAGCAACGATATGGATGGCTCAGACTCAAGGGGCTGGTAGTCAATGATGGGTAAGTCCCTTCAACCCCCTTATCAACCTAAGACAGGAAGGGTGCCTTACGCTGCACCTAATTCCAATGACGGGTAAGAAGGGGAGGTGTGAATGGAGACACCTAAGACAGGCACAGTCACCTGTTTGTTTTTCTCCTCTCAAAGAAATAAAAAAAGGAGGAGTTGTTGGAGACTGAAGCCAACATGATGCTTGGCCGGATGCCAGAGAAAAGTATTAGTAGTAAGCAACTCTGAAAGAGCCCCAGCTGGCTTGCAACTTCCTGAGTAATTAGCAAACTGCCTGACCACATGACTAAGCTATTTGGCTGCTCTATTGTTGCAACTGATTGATTATGTTTGTTCTGTGTCCCTCTTGGAAGTTTTTGTAACAAATTAATACCGGGCATCCAGGGAAATAGGAGAGGTAGAAAGAAGAAGAAAAACCTTGGGAGTAGAAACAGGGACTCTAGTGAGAGGAGATGTAAAAGCTTTGCCTCTAGTGAGAGGCAACATAAAAGCTTTGTCTCTAGAGAGGCAAAGTATAAAAACACAAAAACACTAACAGCCCAATTAATAAATGGGTGAAAGAGCTAAATAGAAACTTCTCACCAGAGGACATTGATCAAGTCAATGAACATGAGAAAGTGCTCTAAATCTCTAGTAATCAGAGAAATGCAAATGAAAACCACATTAAGATATCACCTTATGCCAGTCAGAATGGCAAAGATGAAGAAAATAATAATAGATGCTGGAGGGGCTGTGGAGAGGTAGGCACACTAACACACTGTTGGTGGAGCTGCAGACTGGTACAGCCCCTCTGGAAAGCAGTGTGGAGAATCCTCAGTAAACTAGGGATGAGCACACCATAAGACCCTGCTATTCCACTCCTGGGTACCTTTCCAGGGGATTTAGAATCAGCACATTACAGTGACACAACAATATCTATGTTCATAGCAGCACAATTTACTATTGCTAGGCAATGGAAATAACCCAGATGTCCCTAACTGGATGAATGGATCCAAAAACTATGGTACATTTATACCATGGAATTTTACACAGCAATTAGAAAGAATGATATTGCAGCCTTTGAAGATAAATGGATGGCTATGGAAGAAATCACGCTGAGTAAAATCAGCTTAACCCAGAGAACTAATGGTCAATTGTCTCCACTCATCTGTGGAGGTTGGGACTAGACCCTGGCCACTGAGAAAGTTGGCATATTATCATGTGTTAAATCCAGATAAGATATAATGCTATACAACATAATCCTTTTTTAGAGATATGGGGGGAAGGGGAAGGGAGGGATAAAGTTGGGTAATTGGGGGGACACTCCTGGGGGTAATTGTAATATCCATAATCTACACACATTTTATATTATTTTGTTAAAAACTTGTATGGTTGTTCAAAAATAAAAAAAAAGAATTTATAAGACCAAATTACTACTAGTAGACAACTGCCATCAAAGAGGTAGGAAGCACTGACATAGAAGGTTGCCACCCACTGACAATCTGGAAGACTTGTTACCACTTTGACAAAGAACTTAAAAGACCCAGACCTTTTTATTTTTTGGACAGGGTCTCACTAAGTTGCTTAGAGCCTTGCTAAGTTTCTGAGGCTCTTCTCCAATTCTACATCTTCATTCTTCAGCCTCCCAAGTTGCTGGGGTTACATTATGTGCCACCACACACCTGAAATATATTGCCTTTTAATACATGATCAGTAGGCACAACCAGTAACATTTCTATCCATGTATAGATAAAGTAGAAATGTAAACATGTCACCAAATCCTGCCACTCTAGTCATTGTGCAAGCCACCTTTAGGGTTAAAGATACTTGCTCATTTTAAGGTTTCTTATTTTTGTTACATTTAGAGCCTGACTGCCTTGGAGGCAAGATGAGTTCCACATTACCCTCACCTTCTGCTAGAGCATCCTTAAGTGAATCATGCTGAGGTTGACTGTCCATGGTCTATGGTTAGGATTTGCTTTTCAGTATACCCTCATGGCACTTTTCTATCTACTAATATTGATTTCCTTCCTTTTGTTTATCATCTTGCTACTCCTTAATTGTATTTAGAAACTTTTAGATTGTTGTAGCTGGAAGGAACACTCAAATTCTCTATCCCAATTTACTATATTTAACAGATGAAAATCTTGCAAAACAGGAAGAGTAACTAGTCTGAGATCACACATTTCATAAACATCAGTTTTAGCCCTTACATAAATTTACCTGACACTGTTCATACAGTTAAATTGTTGGCATTTCTTTAAATTTTCCCTCCCTTAGTGTAGTGATATCTTAGAAGATATGAATTCAATCATGTACTAAGAATCTATATGTTATATGTCAAGTATTGCATTTGGCACTGTGAATATAATAAGGAAATTAGATAAGGTCTTGCTGTAAATGCATATAATCCATAGCAAATACTTTTCTTAAGCCTATGTGCTGACTTTCCAGGCTCTAGTAGGAACCACACTGTCAAAAATCATAGGCACAACATAGTGAGAAGTTCCCTAAAACCAGTTTTCCATCTTTCTTGAAAAAATGTTTTTATAGTTATAAATTCAAGATTTCCATTAGAATTAGATCAACAGTAAGAAATAACAAAATATATTTAAGAGTCTTGAATTTTAGATAAGCCAGTTCCTCAGTCAGCACATCGTATGCACTTTGATCTAAAGCATGATGGCAAATTCGGAAATTTCACAATTCAGAAAACAGAAATACTGTTAGTGATAACTATGGATTTTGATAATTTTATTATGTTGTGGATTCACATAAAATCAGATTAAAGAACTTGGGAAAGTCTTTTTTCAGTTTCTATTCATTTATTTATTTTTATTATATCTTTTATTTGGGACTTATTTGGGACTCAAGTGTCTTATATACTTTATGTGTAATCATTTCCTTCTTTAAGTCCTTATTTTTCTTATTGACTTTGTATATAGCGTTTGGCATCTCATAATTTCCAAATAAATAAAAAATGTTGTCATTCTTTTTGTATGGACTTTCTCCTATAGTACCTAGAGACATTTGGCCTTGCTATTGCTTTTAACTTCTTCTCTTAAACTTGTTAATCTTTCCTATACCTGCTGTTGCATGGTCTTTTCTGGCAGGGAAAACACCTTTATATCTGAAGTAAACAGGTTAATACAATAACAGAGATAGAGTTAAGCATAGCTAATTGACAGGTAGTTGAGAAAAGAGATACCACGATTACATTAATTGTATTTCACATGTAAATACTTGAATAAAATGAATAAAATATAAAAAAATACTTGGGAGCTACAGTATTTTTGGCCAAGTTTAGTTGCTTTTTGTTTTATTTTGTTTTACTTTGGAGGGAGGTTATTTTCCTTTGTTACATTTGTTTTTTTAAGAAGAAAAATTACTATTTCTATTTCTTTCTCAGAAACAGCATTTAAATAGTAAACTACAATATAAAATAGCAATGAGACATAATATAAAATAATAAAATCACAATAAAAAAGGAAAACAGGAAAAAATCCAACTTTTTCTTGGAATTGAACCTCATTTAGTGCACATGGGCAGTTACTCTCAGGGACTTTTAGGAGCTCCATTTGGGCACAGTGCCTGTCAGGGAGTAAGTACTAAATAAGTGTGTCATAAGTGGCATTTACTCAGAGTCACATTTTTACATATCTAAATGTCCGGTCCCAGCCGGCAGGATCCGAAGGCTCTCCATCTGCGGTTGACTGGGAATGAAGTAGACCCACTGGTCCTGAGTTCTCCAACACTTTATTTCCTCCCTTTCACTAGGAGCAAGGCCTTTTACACCTCCTTCCTCTCACTAGAGGCAAGGCTTTTTACATTTCCTCTCACTAGAGTACCCGTTTCTACTCCCAAGGCTTATTCTCTTACTTTAGAGTCCCTGTTTCTATTGCCGAGGCTTTTCTTCTTCTTTCACTAGAGTCCCTATTTCTTCTGGTGAGGCTTTTCTTATTCCCTTACTAGAGTCCCTGTTTCTACTGCCTGCATGGGAAGGTTTTCTTCTTCTGCCTTCTCCTCTTTCCTCTCCTGCTTCTTCTCTCCTCTGTCGCTGCTGCTGCTGCTGCTGCTGCTGCTGCTGCTGCTGCTGCTGCTGCTGCTGCTGCTGCTGCTGCTCTAGACTGCCTGTTTCTACTGCATGCAGGGGAGGGACCTCTTCTTCCTCACTAGAGCCTTCTACCATTCTCTCTCCATATGCCCGGTGTTTATTTGTTAGAACAACCAATAGGGACACAGTAGAAACATATTCAACCAATTATAACAAATGAGCAGCCAAATAGCTTAGTCATGCGGTCAGGCAGTTTACTAATTACTAGGGAAGATATAAGGCAGCTGGGCCTCTTACAGAGTTGTTTACCTCCAATTCTTTTACAAGCCAGCTGGGACTCTTACAGAGTTGTTTACCACTAATTCATTTCTCTGACATTTGGACAGGCATCATATTGGCCCTAGTCTCCAACATCTAAAAGTTGGCTTTAATGAAAAAAATCTTACTGAACCAACTTTTCCAAAACATTATTTATTTTTAACCAAAAACAAAATTCATTTTTCTCAGATAGAAAATGTCTTGCCCTCTAAAAGTGTTTTTCTACTATGAAAATTGTACCTTTTAATCATCAAAAAAACTTAAATGCAAGAGGATTTTTTTAGCCCGGAACAGAAAGCCTAATTTTATGTCAAGCCTCTCTTTGTAGGAAGAAAAACAGTGACATTTGGACCAAGATATATTTATCAGGATTTGTGAAAATGTTTGATTTTATGCATGAATCCTGGCCAAGTTAAATTATAATTGAAAGACCATTAAATGCTTTTATGACTTTCCACAACTACATTCTGCATTGTAAATAGACCTAAGAGTATCATTCACATCATTCTGCAAATGCTACCACATGACAACAACCACAAAAATAAGTATTATGATAAAACTGTTTATACATGAACAATAGAAAAAGTAGAATTTCATGAATTAGCAATGTTGAAATGTGGGAAAACCAAGAATATTTTTGGTTAGTTAAAGTTTATATTTTAGTCTGTGATAAAATTCATTAGCTTCAGAAGTTTCTAATTTTTACTTTAGGTTAGCTATAAATCCTAATTTATTCTAATTTTCTCTTTGTTCCCATGAAAAGAAAGTGAATAGAAATGCTAAAAAATAATGTCCATGCTGTTATGCTTGGGTCTCAAAACTATATTACAATTAGTTTACATGTGTGTGTGTGTGTGTGTGTGTGTGTGTGTGTGTTTGCATTTATATAACCAAAAATTGACCAAAATTCATTACAGGATTTTTGATAGCAATTTTCACATATTTTAATCCAAAACTAATGAGATTAATCAGTTTGGAAATTTACACAATGATACATCAATCACTTGGAAAATAGCTCAGAAAAAATAATGTACTCTGTTGTTCCATACAATAAAATACAGTAAAAAACAACTAATCACCACATCTATATTTGGCTGGGAATTCCCTAGAAGCAGTCATGTTCTAACTTGCAGGTTGCATGTGAAAGCAAATTATAGCTTTATGGATGTTATGGTGGCAGATACCTGGGTGTCTTTGTAGCTCAGAAGTTAGCTCTTCCACACTTTACATTTTTGATCATCATAGCTTCCAAACCAAAATTAGAATACATGGTCTAATAAATATAATTATTGAGTGAAAGGAAGAATAGTTCTAATCAAGATTATTCCAGAAAATCCTATTTCTGAACATAATAACGTCATTCAATACAGGAATCTTAGTTACGTATTGTTTGCCTTCTCTAAATTAAAGTTTCATGCTTTTAAAGTAAATCAAGAGCCTCAGATTCTTGTCAAATCGTTGTTAAGGATTCCTGCTATATTACCCAATTTTATGAGAGAAAGTATTTACGTATCTAACATCTTAATGGGAAGCAAGAATAATAGCATGCTTCATATTATAAACAGGTAATAAGATGCAAGCTGCATACCTGCATTCAGGTATCTCAAGTTAGTGACTGACAGTATCAAAAGTGACTTCATTCTTCACAGATGAGATAGAAATGAGCAAATTAATGAAGTATTGGGCTTAGCACTCACATGTGTTTGTTTTCAAATCAAAGGTACAAATTGAGTTTTCTCGTATGAAAGTCACAAACAAAACATGCTCTGAATGAGGGGTACTGTGAAATGCTGCAGTGCAAATTCAATAGGAGATTAGTAGTTAATGTGCTCAGTGGGATTTATATCACTATCCTGAGGGCATCTAGAGGTCTCTTTCTTAGCCAGCCATGATATGGACCATATTAAAACAAAAAAGCAACTGATTTTTAACAGTAGTTTCAAAGCCTAAATAAGATTCCACTCTACCACCACTTTAAAAAGTTCTTATTTCATTTAGGTGCTATTACAGGTTTCCATTTAGATTTTGATTAAAATAAAGTCTTAGCTTAAGAAGAAAAAAAGAACAATTTCAGCTGAATGTATTTCAGCTGGGACACAGACTGAAAGAGTGTATTTTTGTCTTGACTTCTTCCTTTACCCTTCCCCTCTAAACAAGAAACATCACTTTTTACAACATCCCTGAGCAGTGACAAACTTAACTCCTTCTTAGGCATATTATTCAAAAGTAATTTAAATACTTCCTTTATTGTGCTTTGTAATCTGGAAAAAAACAAAGTATATAATGGTGATTTTTACTGTTTTAGACACTAACCAACTCCAGAAAAGAATAATTATCTCCGTCATTGAGCCACAATGTGGAAGAAATCTTGTTTAGCATTTTGAAAATGCAGAACAATTCATTTGTCTACCTATTACACCTTTATGCTTTTAGAATAATAAGGCACAAAATGCCACTTAATCATACATTTTAATATCCTATTGTCTTTCATTGGGGAATAGAAGTGTGACCGAGAGTATTTTCATTCATTTTACTCACTTTTGTTCTCTATATAAAAGGTAATATGAAAATGTGCCTCAGATTCTTCCTCTATCCATCTAAACAAAATAGGACTCCAGAAAAAAAGCAGATTATTTCATTCACAGTAGCTGAGTGCCCTCATAGGATAAAGTTTACATTTTAGTTCATGCAGCAAAGCAAGCATTAGAGTTGTCACTATATAAAATTTTATTTAAAATAAAAATGAACTGGAAAAAGTAAAGACCTTCAAAATAAGCAGCTCATCACATATTTTATTTCCCATACCTGCTTATCTAAAACATCAGAGCAAACTTTACTTTTAACCACTGACTTGTTTCTATTTTTACCAAAATATCCCTCAAGTTCTGATTTGCCTACTCTTTTGTGGTTGTGCCTGCATTCATAGTCTATACTTTAAATAATAGTATAGACTCATACTCTGTACCATTACAATACTTAAAAATATAAATTTGAAACTTTGTGTTTATCAAATATTAGTCATTTGCTTAATATATAAGAAGCATAACTAACCACCTCTAAGTTTTAGAAAAAGAAAATAGAATATCTTTGAAAGTAGGTACAGTCGTTGATGTGGCTAGGAATGGAATCTTTAAATTCACAAGATTCCTTACATTCCAAATTAACATCTATGAATAATATTCTATAGAAATAAAGGATGCATATATTGCTGTGTTCCTAATATCTGCATATTGTTACTTGCACATTTTGAGTCTTTATATGCTTTTCCTTATCTCTTCTGGGGCCAGGGGTCAAAGGAATAGACAGAAGCAATATGGGCATGTATACTGAGCATAGCCAAATATGTCATATTCACTGTGTATTTTTTCTGGTTAAGAATATATTAAAATACAGACAAAGCTGAAGATTTGTTTATTCAGAGTGACTACTTAGGTTATGAACTATAATTAGATCCTTTCAAAAACAGACTGAGTTTATGTTCTATGTCATATATTTAGATAAAAAAATGTTATTAATTGCCCTTGGTGTAGTACATAGTCACTAGCTAATACGTTTATGCTTTGTGTTAATTTTCAATACAGAGCTGATATAGTAGTAATGAAGCAAAGATATAAGTAGGCAATGCAATAAAGCCTTAATTTCTTTCCTTGCTTTTCTCCTTTCTGCTTTCATTTATTTGTTACTTGCCTGTTATTTGAAAGGTACAATGCTTGGTGCTGGGATTAGTCACTCTAGTGAAAAGTCCTACCCTGTACTTTCAAGGGCTATATGTCTAATGAGGAAATGGGTCTGAAGAGATTGTTGAAAAGTGCCCTGCTAAGTGCTGTAAACTAAGGAATGCAAAATGCATACTGGAGGTTTTGAAAACATACATTTCAGTCACTACCCAGCAAAAGGATTTCACCAAGGAGGAGACTCTTCAGATGACATTTGAATATTTTGCTGGGAATAAAAGCGAGGGAGGATCATTCTAGCAGAGGGAACAGGATGCCAAGCACATATTACTAGATAACAAAGTAAGAGGTGATTATGTTGAATTTTGAAAAATCAAAGTTGTCAGTGTAGCATTTTGAAATACATATTATCGAATTTGCACTTTAATGTGAAGGAAATGAAAATAACTTATTTGAACATGTGAATAGCTAGGAAAATATAAATCCATCCAATATGCAACTGTATTACTTGAGAGTCTATTATATTCACACTCTAATATAAGCCTTCTGGGATCTCATCTCTCTTTTCTTCATTCCCCATGGTAGAAGCAGTCTAAATTCCAGATTCCTAACTCTGGGTTATAAAAATAACCTCTATTAAAGAGAAATTTAAAGACATCTAGATCAGTTAATGAAATGATCCAATACTGAGTCTTCCTGGCTGCTTACCCCAATTTCTATATTTGTTACCAAGTTCTTGCACTTGAAATCAATATTGTTTGTACCAATTATTTAGATCCCTCAAATCATAGCACTTTCTGAGTGGACAAAACCTTGTAACACCAGGACCCACAACTGTGTCAAGCTGACAACTGCTATTGTTTTGCCAGGACTATCATTGGAAAATGACTCAGGAGAATTTCCCTGGCAGACTGTTGCATCTTGACTGATTTAGTGATCTAATCTATTTAGTGATGCCAATACAGTCTAACCAGATGAACTGTTTACCAAGTCACGTTCTAAAAACACAATGTGGTTCCCAAAGAAATAGATTGATCTAGTTGGAGAAAGAAGACACAGAAACATTTTTAAAAGGCAATGTGGGATAAAATAAAAAACAGAATATAAGGATTACAAAATTAAAAATACAAAGTAAAACAATAAAAATGGTCAAATTCGAGGGAAAACCCCTACTGTTACAAAGCAATTTATCACAGAATTTTAGCTATACACAAAAATATAAGTATTTTATAACAATAGATTGCAGATTATTTCTTTTTTTTAATTTTTATTTTTTGAACAACCTTACAAGATTTTAACAAAACAATATAAAATGTGTATAAAATGTGTAAATATTCTGGATATTGTAATTATCCCCAGGAGTGCCCCCCCCCAATTACCCTCCCTTATCCCTCCCTTCCCTTTCCCTTTATAGCTCTAAAAAAAGTATTAGATTATAAAGCATTACATCTTATCTGGATTT
>PVKS010046349.1:0-13339 GCA_004027875.1 Aplodontia rufa
TTTCTCCCTTGCTGCTTTTAATATTGTTTCTTTGGTATCCCTGTTGTACATTTTGAATATGATGTTTCTTGGTCAGTTTCTCTTTCAATTAGGCCTATTGGGTGTCCTGTAAGCTTCCTGGATGAGCATGTCTGATTCTATTTTTATGATGAGAAGTTTTCCTTCATGATTTCTTTGAGAATATTCCTCACACCATTGGTGCTTGTCTCAATTTCTTCCTGTATCCCAATTACTCTCAGATTGTTCCTTCTCATTTCATCCCAGACATTCTTAAAATACTAGTCATGATCTCTTAATTGTTTTTCTTTTTTAGTGTCGGTGAGCTCTAGCTTGATCAACCTATCTTCATTGTCAGAAGTTCTTTCTTCAATTCTGAGGTTCTATTTTTTACTGAAGTTATTCTATTATTAAATTCTTGCATGGACCCTTTCATGTCATTGACTACAGATTTTAGGTCTGAAACTTCCTTTCTGATTGAGTCAGTTTCTTTTATGATAGTGTTTCTCCACTCTTGAGTTACCTTATTTATTCCCTTCATTATCTCTTCTTTTAATTCATTGTTCCTTTTTGTTATCAGCTCATTGATAATATTGTTCTAGGTTTTCATCCCATTCCCTGGCCATAGCCCCCCTACTAGGGGAGTTTTGGGATTGGTGTGAATCTCTTCAATTTTGATTTCTCATGTCTGTGGAGATTCTTCTCTCTTATTTGACCAGTGAACTTTTTGTGGAACCAATACAGGACTTGGTGGTTCTTTTTCCCTATCACCAGCCTTAAGGACTAAGCTGATGGATTGGGAAATCTGTCCAAACCCTTACTTGGGAATGGGATTTTGTCAGGAAAGTTGATTTCCAAAGAATTTCCCCTTTACTATGAATTGTTTGTTACCCTTACTGAGTTCCAATACCTTATGCATTAGTAGCAAAATATCAATAAACAAAAAGCTTTCAATAAACAGTGGTAAATTAGTTATTCAGAACATACTATAATTAATTTTTTAACTCAGCCTATGCAACTAGAGTTAGTGAATTTCAATATTTTTGGTGACACTAGCATTTAACTATCACATATGTCAGACTCCAAGAGCAAATAAATGTTAGTCAGAATAACAGCTCAGCAATAATCGTTATGCAGCCTTAATAGTGAGGGGTTGTAGAGAGTTACCTAATTGGGAGTCAGAGAGGGAGGGTAATGCAGGTGAGATTTAGAGAGGAGATTATATAGACCAATTATGGACAGTGAGAAAGTGGAGGAGGTAAAGAATTTGCTGGATAAAGGGAAAGAAATTGCTAAAAGGAAAATAATTGAAAAGAAAATTTTAAATATTTTTTGATAAATTTAAAATAAAGGGAAAAAAGGTAGAAATGAAAATACAGGTCCAAAGAGAAGCTAGGATAGCTGTGGCCTGATATAGGAAGGGTAACAAAGTTATTACTACGATTTGGGTGCTCATTTAAGGGAAGAAGTTATCCCTGTGAATTATGCCTGTCAGGCATAATATATTTGAAATATTATATGGACTGATCAGAATCCTTCTTCTCAAGAATGAGGACATGGATAGACATGATGGATAAGAGGGAAAGAGAGATGATAAATAGGGAAAAAGAAAAAGAGAAAGAAACCTTAAAAACATACTATCCAAAACAGGAAGATATACTATTATTATCCCCCCCCCAAAAGAAGAAAAAAGAAATTAAAAAAGTAATAATAATAAAATAAAATAAAAAATTAAAAAAATAAAGTAACTAAAAAAAGGGGGGAAGAGTGGGGAGAATACTGCCCCCCGAATTTAACAGGGCAGGGAAACAAAAAAGCTATTGTTTTTATATATTGAAGAACCTGTAAACTCAACCAGTTATTGCATTAGTACACATCTAGAACATACCTACAACAACATCAGTAAACAAACAAAACAAAAAAATTTTTTTCTTAAGAGTAAAAACTTGGAGGTATAGTCATTAAGAGTGTCTCTGGTCCTTTTTCGAGGAGATCTGCCTGGGTATGAAAAGCTGGGTTTCTTTCTGTTGGGGCTTTCAGGGGATCTGAAAGATAGAAATCTAATGCTTTCACAGCTCCATCTGCTGGTGATTGCCAAAATTGACTCCTGTGACTCTAGAGCTGGGGGATCCGCATCTTGAAAGGCGGAAAGTCCTTCTGTCTGTGGTGGGGGTGTTTAGCGCTGATCAATATTCCCCTTTACTCCTCTACCCACACCCCTTGTGTGAAGAAGATCGAGGGCCTAATCAAAGCCTTCTCTTCCTGGTTCAGCCCCTGGACTGTGGGAGGCTCCAGGTGCAGTTTTACGAGCCTGCCTTGCAGACCTAAAATGGGGTTGGTCCCGGTCAGTCGGGGCAAGTGAAATCCTCCCAGGGGGTTAAAAAATGGATGCTGGGCTCCCCTGCCTTCGCAGCTCCTGCACCTGCTTCCGGCCTGATCAAAGCCTACTCCTCCCGATTTAGTCTCTGGTCTGTTGGCAGCTCTAGGTGCAGTTTTATGAGCCTGCCTTGCAGATCTTCAGGATCTTTGTCGGGCTGGACCCAGTCAGTAGGGGCGAGTGAAATCCTCTGAGGGGGTTAGCTCCTGCACCTGCTTCTGCAGCACGACCTGCTTCTCTGTGCTTGTCTGCTGGCAGCTTCCAGACAGTGGTCTCACCACCAGGCAGAGAATAGGCACGGGAAGTGACTTTGTAAAAATGCGTTCTTTAAACCTCTGCAGGTTTTCTACACCGCTGTGTTCATAGAGTGTCAGACTCTGCCCTCAGACCCGGGCAGAATGCCTAGCTTTCTTTTCTTGATATGTCTGTGCTGGGTTTTGTTATCAGTGTTAAGATTGCCTCATAAAAAGTGTTTGGGAGGGTTCCATCCCTTTCAATTTCATGGAATAGCTTACTAAGGAGAGGTGTTAATTCTTCTGTAAATGTCTGATAGAAGTCTGATGAGAATCCATCAGATCTTAAGCTTTTTATTTTTGGAAGCCTTTTGATAACTGTTTCAATTTTGCTAACTGATTTTGTTTTGTTTAGATTTTCTACATCCTTGTGTGTTAATTTGGGAATGTTATATGTAGCCAGGTATTTGTCCATGTCTTATAGATTATCACAGTTGGAAGAATTCAATTTTTAAAAATAGGTTCTGATAATCTAGTTTCAGATGAGTCAGTTGTGATGCCTGCATTTTGTCTCTGATTTTGTTGATTTGCTTCAATTCATTCTTCCTTTTGGTGAGGTTGGTTGGGGTCTGTCAATTTCATTCATGTTTTCAAAGAATCTACTCTTTGATTTGTTGAGTCTCTGTTTTGTTTTGTGGGGGGGGTTGTTCTCAATTTTATTGATTTCAGCACTGATCTTGGTTATTTGGTGCCTTCTGTTGAATTTGTATTGAATTGTTCCTCTTTTGTAGGGATACGAAGTGGAGCATATGCTTATTTATTTGGGCACTAAGTGCTATAAATTTACCTCATAAGAATGCTTTCACTCTGTCCCAGAGATTTTGATATGTTGTGCCATCATTCTTATTCATTTCCAATAATTCTTAATTTCTGTTCTCATTTCCTTTTGATCCATCTTCATTTAAGTTCATTATTCAATCTCCATGTATTTATGTGCTTTCTTTTATTATTCTTGCTGTTAATTGCTAGGAACATACTGTTGTGGTCTGATAGGATACGTGGGATTATATCAACATTTTTCTATTTGCTAAGATTTCTTTTGTGGACTAGCATTTGACATATTTTGGAGAAGGATCCATGTGCTGCCGAGAAGAAGGTAAACTCAGCTGATCTGTGTTGGAACATGCTTAGATATCAGTTAACTCCAACTGATTGCTAGAGTTGTTTAGGTTAGAGATGTCTTCATTCATTTTTTATTTTGATGATCTGTCTATTGTAGATAATTGTATATTAAAATCACCCAGTATTATTTTGTTGATGTCAATAAGTGCTTTCATGTCCTTGAATACTTTTCCTACATATTTGGAAAGTTTGTAGGTAGGGGCATGAATGTTAACTATTGTTATATTTTCTTGATGTAATGTACCTTTTAATACGTGGTAGTGACATTCTTTATCCTTTCTGACTAATTTTTGGTCAAAATTAACTTTGTCGGTGATAAGTATCTCCACACTGGCTTGCTCTCTTGGGCCATATGCCTGGTGTTTTTTTTCCCCCAACCCTTTACTTTCAATCTGTGTCTATTTTGGGCTGTGAGGTTTTTCTCCTGTAAGCAGCATTTTGTTTTTTGATCCAGTCTGTTAATCTGTGTCTTTTGATTAGGGCATTGAGTTCAATCATATTCTATTTTATAATAGATATGTGATTGTCATTCCCTGGCATTGTGACCTTTGCTGTACTTTGTGCTAATTTGGATATCTTTTAGTTAGTAATGTGTTTATTGACTTTCCTTTAATTGTGGGCTTTCAAGTTTACTCAGCCTGTCTTAACTTCCCTTGAGAGTTAAGTTCTGTTTTCTACTGATATCAAGATCTTCCATTGAGCTATTAATTTGGTTGTCTGTGTTTCTATTCTGAGCTCTGCTACAACTATTTTCCAGAATGTTTAGTCTTTATTAAAGTGGACCCTCAGCTCCCCAAATTGTTCATTTTTCCTTCCTCAAGTTTTTTTTAAATTCTTTGATCATTTTAATATTGAGGTTGTCAATACTTTTCTCTGTTTTCATCCATGTCCCTATCCATGGAATCCTTGGCTGAAGAGTTCTGGGTTTGATGAGTAGAATTATTTGTCTTTTTATTCATTTTCCGTGCTAGAGAGCAGAGCCTATGAGTTCTCTCTTTTATTTTACATTGGTGATTTTGATGACCTATGTGGTTTTTGTCTCATCAGTTATTTGGGTTGGGCTTCAATTTGGAATGTTGATATCAACAGCAGGCTCCCCACATGGTGGGTAATTATTGGCCTTTACAATTTCTACTACCTCAGAAGGTAAGGTAAAAGAGAAACTATGAGGATCAAATGGGTACTATAAACATAATTAACCTGGTTACTTTATTACTTCTAACTTTTACCATGTTCATTATCACCTATGAGAGGAATAGTAGGATTAGTAACTGTCTTTGGTTACAACATTCTTAACCATCAGAATATTTCTGAATTAAAAGCAACAAGTTTTACCAAGGTTGGCATTCACATCAGATTTGCATTAATGCCCTCAATAAGGATGAATAGTCAATATATGTCAAATCATGCAATAAAAAGTGTTGAACTGGTTAATCTGTTCCTTTTGTAGTGAAAGCACTGTTAGTTATCACCTATGGTAGGAAATGTGTATTTAGCATTTGTCTCCAGATGGAGCTAATTGATGTTAAGGTTAGAGACATCTGAGAGTAAAGAAATGAAGTAGGAAGATAGAGAGACTTGTGATTATGGGGCAAAAACACAGAGAGAGAGTAGAAATGCTGTAAAAATATTCTGATTACAAAATAAAAAGAAGTGGGAGAGACTGGGAAAATGATGTTGGGGGTGAGAGTTAAAAGAATAGGGCTTGGCTTTTGCCAGAGGATAGAAAATATGTGGGTAACAAAGAAGTGAACTATGAGAGGGTAATACTGCCCTGTCCTCAAGTGGTGTGGTGGGAACTAATATT
This sequence comes from Aplodontia rufa, assembly GCA_004027875.1. NCBI lineage: Eukaryota > Metazoa > Chordata > Mammalia > Rodentia > Aplodontiidae > Aplodontia > Aplodontia rufa. The sequence continues at coordinate 5,597 of PVKS010046349.1, forward strand.
TACATTAAAACAAGTGTTCCAGGGAAAGGTAAGGAATAAGTAATGTGAAAGAAGAAACAGGTCCACAGCAACAACACTTAATACAAACACACACAACATACACACACATGGAGAAAATAAATAAATAAATAAAATTTGAAAAAAGGCAAGAAAATTCAGTCTGAGGTTTAGTTCTTTAGTACCATCTTCATCACTAGTAAAATCTGGCCAATTATCCTGGAATGTTGTCCCAGGGTATTTAGGCTAGCAATTTGGGGATGGGGAGGGAAGGTGGTTGCCATGAGATGACTCTTTTACTCCCAATTCAATTATCTCTGGGTTAACTGTTGTGCATGCTAAACTGATTCAGGCTTCCATCCTTCTTTCTGCTGCAGTTGTCCTCGGGTCATAGGGGTATCTTAAGGATGAAAATGAGGGTCCAAAACAATTTGTGCCCCACCCTGCTTATGCTTGGAAGGGAGGACAGTGTTCTCCCCTCCAGAGAAAGGAGGCCACAGAGTTGTCCCAGGTTAAGTCCAAAGCGGAGCTCCTGTTTGCACTCCTCTTATCCACAACAGACTGTAGACTACCAAAAGGATTTTGAGTAAATCTTCTTTAGATTCCCAACTCCATTTTCCTGCCTATTTGTCCAAAATGACTACACTCTGACCTCCTTATAGGTGGGAGGCAAAGTCTCCCTCTCCTCAATAGCAGAGATACCAAGATAACCCAATTTCAGGCAATGCACCTTTTCTATGTGAAGACAGTCTTTCTAAACAATTATGGATGGAATCACCATATGACCCAGCTATCCCACTCTTGGGCATTTTCCCAGAAGAGCTAGAATCAGCACTTTACAGTGATACAGCCAAATCAATGTTCATAGCAACTCAACATACAATAGCTAATTAATTGAATTAACCTAGATGCCTGTCACTGGATGAATGGATCCAAAAGCTGGTATATATACACAATGGAGTTCTACTCAGCTATTAGAAAGAATGATATCAGGGCTCTTGCAGGTAAATGGATGGAAATGGAAAAAAATCATGCTGAGTGATTTGAGCCAAACCTTGAGACATAGGGTTGAATTTTTTGGTCTCATATGTGGAAGCTAGAATAAAGCCTAAGGCAAGATTAAAGTTAGTCAAGTTTATTTAATAGACCCAAATCTGTAGTAACACATAAACTGTGGGGACTATAGCTATAAAATGGGTGTGAGGTAGGAAGAAGATGGAGGGAAATGTGGGGATGTTCAATACTGTAGAATATAGTTGACTCCCACAAGAATCCCAAAGGCACCCAGGCAGGCATATAAATCTCGTAATTTCAATGTTTAAATTACATATATGTTGTCATTTATATCTGTAACTTGGGGGAATTACAGAGGTGCCACAAGATCAGTGAGTATGGCAACAGGGAGATCCTGGACAAGGATCAGATTTAAGCAACTCTGTCAATACATATGCATGTATGAATGTGAACCAACAAATCTCTTCAATATGTAAGATGATTCTGAACCAATAAAAAAAAGTAGCAAACAGCTTATTAGCAAGATAAGGCAGAATATGAAAGATGCTGAAACTTTGCAAACTGAAAAAGAAACTACATTAAGATTTGCCCTCACTCCAGTCATATTGGCAAAGATGAATATAAACTGTAACAAATGTTGGAGGGGTTGAGGGGAGATAGAAACACAAGTATAATGTTAGTGGAACTGCAGACTGGTACAGCCACTCTGGAAGTAGTGTGGCAATTCCTCAAAAAACTAGGGATGGAAATACCCTATTACTCAGCTATTCCTCTTCTGGGTATTTTCCCAGAGGAGTTAGAATCAGTACATTACAGTGATACAGCCAAATCAATATTCATAATATCTCAATTTACAGTAGCCAAATTGTGGAATCAACCCAGATACCCCTCACTAGATGAATGGATCCAAAAGCTCTGGTGTATACATACGCGCACACGCGCGCACACACACACACACACACATACACACACACACACACACACACACGAGTTCTACTCAGCTATTAGAAACAATGATATTATGGCTCTTAAGAGCAAATGGATGGCAATGAAAGAAATCAGGCTGAATGAAACCCTGAGACACAAGGGTCAAATATTTTCCCTTATTTGTGGAAGCTAGAGTAAAACAAATGAAAAGGTAAATAAGGTCAAGTTTATATAATAGATCTAACAAACTCAGTTTAACAAAAAACTGGGAACTCGAGTTATGTTGGAGAAGGAGGAAGTATAAAGGGGAAGGATGTGAAGAGAAAAGGGGAGTTATAATTATTGTATGTTATACTTTGCACTTCTAAGATACTGAATAGTTCCTATGCAGGAATTTAAAATGGAAACTTAAAAAAAAAATTTCCTAGAACTTTTTCAGTTCTAACAGCTTGGAGGTACCTCAAACAACTTTGAATGGATACACGTGACACCTTCCTGGAAGCAACTTTAACATCCATATTTTCATCAACAGTGTATTCATGATCCTTTAAGAAATTTCTAAGATGAAATATGTTTTTGCTACCATTCATCTTACTTTCTTCTAAGTTCTCGCTAAAAGAGTCATGAACATCAATATTTATTCTGAGTGGAGTACTCTATGTACAACAGGAAAAATGTACAGCAAAAATGTAACATAAATAATTATTAACTACAATAAAATGTAAAGACTGATAAAAGATAACTTTGTATGGTACCCTTTGGACTGAGTAACAGTATGAAAAGAAGGATAAAGTTGTAAGATATTTAGACCTCTTTGGAGAAAATATGTTTCAGCTCACTAGATAGAGAAGTTTGATGGTTTGAAAAATCTATTTAAGGTAAGGGAATTCAAGATGGCACTTTAGAGGAAGAATATATTCCTAGCAGCTTCGTGGCTCCAGATTCATGCAGCATGAGTACTGCTTCTCAGTGAGGAGGGTGAAAAGGATTTCACCAAAATTCAATATTGAACATTCACAGTGTTTTAGAGCCTCAGAAATTTGAGTACATCAGGTAAAGAAAGAAAAAAGAGTACACTGGAGCTGAATCAGTTGGAGTTCAATAGAGGGAGGGGAAATACAGAGAGAAACAAAGTTGATAAGGAAAAACCTGAGATCAGAAAAGCAGCCTAGATGTAGCTTATCCAGAGTTCTCCTGTGCACTGGTGCTTGAGAAGTGCTCTCTATTTCTAAATAATCCACAGATAGCTGAAGCATCCATTCTTGTCTTGAGGCATCCATAATGAAGCTGCTACTACTGGAGCCAGGAGATCATAGCAAACATTACATCACTGTCCCAGAAAGCACCTACTGTGTGGCCTAGGGTATGCCAAGCAGAAAGTGAGTGAAATAGGCACAGAGGAGATTGTACCCAGGGAGACTGAAGTTGGGAGAATGAAGGGTGGGGGTATTTGAAAGAGGCAGAAGTGATCTAGGCAACAAATTCTGATTTCACAACACATAAAAGAGGCAGTAAAGGAAAAGCAGAGTTGAGAAATGGATAACAAAGTAACTGATCAATATTACATAGTCTGAGACCTGGAGAGACTAGAAGATAGGTTATCAGAACAGAAAACAAATTCAGAGTCCTAACCTCAGATATGAACCTGTGGATGAGAAGGTGGAGGAGCAACAGAGAAAGAAAGAGGAGGAAATCAGACATTCTCTTAAGCTCATCCACATAAAAGCTGTTGGAAAACAGAAAAATATTAAAGCATGACAGGAATATAAGGGCCCTAAAATAGCACCAACAGCTTAAAACAAAATCATGATAAGAAAACTGAGTGGGGGACCTGTATCCATCATTTGACCAATTGCCCTAACACCCAGACAGCTGAAAATTAAGCCAGCCCTCTTAAAAATCTAGCAAGAAAGAACTTCTAGACGGACCACTACTAGACAAAAATCACTGAAACCCTAATTCCGCCCCCCTCACTGTGAACATTGTAATGAACCAGTTAGAAAGAATCTGTACCAGGAAGTGCATCTAGCACCATTAAGCTCTGAGCAATATCCAGGTCCTTGACTCAGACAGAGACAATGATGAAGTAGCTTTGTCCTGAACAAAGGAAAGCAGACTCACCAGGCTCCAATCACTGACACTGAATAGAGGCACTGTGGGAAACCTAGTGAGGGTCACCAGGGTTTCAGAGCCATACCTGAAGGAAGTTGACCTAGTGACCAGAGGGAAAGTGCCAGAGTCTACACAGCAGGAAGATGCTGATCCCAGCCTAAACAGGGGCACAGCCTGAACCATGATCACAACTGGTAAGTGACAGGGCATTGTTTGAAAATTTGTGGCATCTTGCATCAGACAGTATACAGAGGAAATCAAAGCCTGCCATTCACAAACTGGGGCACTGGAAACTAGAGTCCAGGTGAACCTCCAGAGACCCTTCACTACAATACCTCAGATATGGGGGTATGCCAGGGGAATATTTCTGCACCACAGAATACCTGTGGAAAATCCACAACCAGAGAACCTGATCTCACAGCCACCAGGATTTTCACTATTGCAAAAAGGATCTAGTGGAAGGAAGCAGGTACACGGTGACTCACAGCAAATAAAGGGGCACTTGAGAGCCTGCATCCGGAACTACTGCACATAAAATAAACAGCCAGCTCACAACAATGTACACTCCAAGCAGTCAGCTACATGCCTCTGAACTCACAAGCCAGAAGCTGCTGTTAGGAGGTTCATAGAAACTAGGAAATTGGCTCCTGTGCTCCTGAAACATGGAATAGATCAATAGCCAAAGGCAGCAGTTCAATGTCCAAACCCCAGTGAAGCCCAAACCAAGATTCAACAAGATTTTTTTCACCTTGACATGGTATACTATAAGCAACTCTAATTCAACTATTCAATTCTGATAATATAAATAACTCCTTAACTTGAATAATTATTAACCCAATAGCCAATGTTGTACCTTCAACCTACTTGAATGTATCCCATTTAATGTTAAAAGCATAAATTAGAATCAATCTTCCTTTCTTTGTTTTCCTAGCTCTAGTTTACACCTGCTTTTTTTCTTTTCTTTTATTTTTCTTTTTTTATTTTTGAACAACCTTACAAGATTTTAACAAAATAATATAAAATGTGTATATATTCTGGATATTGCAATTATCCCCAGGAGTGCTTTTTTACTCTCTACTCTTCCTTTTGCATTATCCACTACTACCTCAAATACAACCCATTCATCTATTTGTCCTGTCTACCTTGGTGTAAATTATCCTTTTTTAGCCCCCACACCTTTCTCTCCCTCTCTATTTCTCTCTTTTTACCTTTCCTATTTGCTTAACCTTTCTTCTTCCTTTCTCCCCCTTTTAGCCCTCATGTAAAATTGTGGTAAGTTTACTAAATTTAACAACTAATTTTTTTTACCTGTTCCAGAACTTTATTATATTATTCCTGAATTTTATGAACTACACAGTACAATTGCAACAAATTTTTATTGCTCCTTCTTTTTGTTTGAATAGAAGGAAGCATGGCTCAGAAGTGATTTCAGCAAGTTCAGCTAAGAGGCATCTTTTTTTTTTTAAGAGAGAAGGACAGTGAGAGAGAGATATACAGAGACAGAGAGAATCAATTTTTATTGAGTTTTTCACATGGCCTTCATTGTGTACGTAGGTGCTGGGGTTTGAACACGTGTACTTGTGATGCGGGCTTTTTGAGATGAGGCTGGATTTTCTGCTCCCACTGGCAAATGGAGTCTGGGTTGCTACAGATTCCAGCAGCCAAAACAGCCTGCTTCTAGCGTTTGCAGCCATTCCCAGTTAAAACTGGGAATTTGGGCTGGCTTCAGGTGTCTGTAGCCGGAAGTGTTAGCAACTCTCCAGCTAAAAGCTGGGTATTGCAGCTCTTGGTGTGGTGGAAATTCATCCTGGGAATTCAGCATCAATCTTCTGGGTTCTTGTCTCATGAATTTGAAGAATAAAATCCATGGACAATCACGGAAGGAGGAGTAAAAGGAGTAGGATTTATTTAGGAAGAAGAGCAGAGACTCTGCAAGGCAGAGGGGTCCCTGGAAGTAGGACACCTAAGAGGCATCTCTTAACATGGTGCTGATATTGGGATCAGCAAAGGTCTTGGACTTAAAATATCATTTTCTGGATATTCTCCATCCCAGAGCTCTAAAGAAAAAGTAGTCCTTCACTTGGAAGAAGTGAGAATTATATAAATAGATGGGTAGACGTACAAATGATATGAAAAATCAAGGGAGAAACCCATTCCAAACAGAACACAATGCTGCAATAACAGACTTCATTGACACTACAGTGGAGTAAATGTGAGAGAAGGAATTTAAACTGTTCATGGTTAAAATGTTCTATGAGATAAAAGAATATGTAAGGAGTAGTATCAGAGAGAAAACCCAGCAAGTGAAAGATCACTTCAATAAAGAGATAGAGATCGTGGAAAATAATCAAACAGAAATCCTGTAAATGAAAGACTCAATAAACCAAATTTAAAATTCAATGGAAAAGATCACCAATAGATTACACCACTTTGAAGGTAGATTTTTTTCAGGCCTTGGATACAAAAATATATAATCTTGAAAATAAAGTTGACCATGGAGAAAAGATGTTAAGAGACCATGAAGAGGATGTTCAAGAAATCTTGGATAACAAGAAAAGGCCAAATTTAAGATTCACTGGGACAGACAAAGGCTCTGAAATATAAACTAAGTGAATGCACAATACTTTCAATGAAATAACATGAGAACAATTTCTAAACCTTAAGAGTGAAATGGAAATTCAAATACAGTAGGCATATAAGACTACTAATATACAAAATCACAACAGATACAATCCATGAGATATTACTAGGAAAATAACTACAATACAGAATAAGGATTGAATTTTAAAAGCTGCAAAAGAAAAATTACTGGTCATATGTAGAGGTAAACCAATCTGGATATAAACTGATTTCACAATCCAGACCCTAAAAGCTAGGAGTGCTTTCAATAATATATATCAAACCTTGAAAGAAAATGAAAGAGAACTTTACTCAGCAAAATGAAGCTTCATAATTGAAGGAGCAATAAAATCTTTTCATGATAAGCAAAAGCTAAAAAAATTTATAACTAGAAAGCCTACACTATATAACATAATCAATAAAATATTTCATGAAGAAATATAAAAAGGAAACCAACATAGGGAGGAATTTAACTAGAATAGCAAGCAATTAAAGGAGAATCAAGTCCAATTGAAACATTAGAAATAAATCAAATGGTAAGAAATAGAAATCATCATTCAATAAAAATATTGAATGTGAATGATCTATACTCTTCAATCAAAAGACATAGGTTGACAAATTGGATTAAAAAATAAAACCCATCTGCTAGGGATAGATCAGAGTCTTGCTGACCACATGTGGCTTTGCTTGAAAGCATCAGGGACATTGTCCATGAATGATCATCATTTTTGCAGTGTGTTCACTGGTTGGCTTTCTGTTCTCCAGGGTCACCTGATCCCCCCGATCGGGAGGTCTTGTTACCCAGAGTTGTTAAGCCTGTATAGAAGTTCCATTGTTCCTTGAGTTTTGGCTGACCAAACAGGGCAAAGGTCAAAATATTGACTATTTTTCCTTAGCCCTTTAACTGTCTTAACTTTGGTCTCCTTGATTTGATGTTTAACATCCAGCAGGCCAGTTTCACCCATCTTAAAGTGGAAATATTGTTACAGCTTTATAATTACCCCTTTTGCTTAATTAGGATCAGTAACAGTGCTGTCCTGTAGGTGATGGCATGTCTTAATTCAGGTTTTTTTT
>PVKS010046350.1:0-13337 GCA_004027875.1 Aplodontia rufa
AAAAAAAAAAAAAAACCAATGGAAAGAAACTTTAGTATTTGCATTCAGAAAGTACAGCCAAAGATGTGCTTTTCAGACACATAGTTGTGTATGTGGTGCTGGGGTTTGAACCCGAGTCTTCATGCAAGCACCCTACCTCTGGGCCACTGCTCCAGCCCTGTATTTGCTCTTTTTGATTACAAGTTCCTTCATGAGCTGCTTCTCAGCTAATAAGCATCAAAAACAAATACCAAAATAAATAAATTTAAGACCCAGACTTCAGAAATTCCTTATCACCAAGTACTAAAACCAAGATTTTTCAAACAAAATACATCATGTTCACTGCTTTTACTTTAAAATATACACAGTGAAAACTTAGGGTAAACCAAAAGGTTTTTGAATCATTATAAACACTTGCAATGTACACTACTCACAGATAAGGTGGAAATCACTAATTTCCTTCCTCCTTTTCCAATGTCATTTGTCACAATATGAAAAAAGCCAAATGAGCCAAGAGATAACTATCCTTTATAAATAAAACAGTGGATTTTTGTGAAACATTCCAGGAGATATAAAAGCAACTATAGGGGCTGGAGTGGTGGCTCAACGGATATGGTGCTTGCCAGGCATGCATGAGGACATGAGTTCAGAACCCAGCACTACATACACAACCAAGTGTTGGAGCAATGAAAAACTAAATAAAAACTAATCTCTCTCTCTCTCTTTAAAAACAAAAAGCAACTATAAAGAATTCCTCAAATAAAAGCTTTCATGAAAACCTTATCTTGAATTTCTGTTATGTACACTTAAGGGATTGAGAAGCAATTTCAAATGAGTAAAACCAGGTTTGATACTCCAGAACACAGGTGGAAATAACACAGTATACAATTATCTACAACATAAGACAAAATAAGGCAGACCTAAGGGAATGATGAAGAAAAGCAATTAATTCTGCTTACTGGCACATAGCTTCACAAAGGAGGAGAACAGCAATTGAGCTGGATCTCAAACAATGAGTAAGTTTTTGACTGGAAAAGTTAGGGAGAACAAACCACACTTGGGAATTGTGCACAGAGGACTGAGTAACATACAATTCTACAGACATAAAGAACATATTTGTATCTTTACATCACAATCAAGTGGACATCATTCCAGGAACACAAAGCTGGTTCAACACTGACAAATCAATAAATATAATTCATCACTTACACAGAATTAAAGATTAAAAACCATATGATCATCTCAATTGACAAAGAAAAGGCCTTCGATAAAATTCAACACCCATTTATGTTCAAAACTCTGGAGAAGATGGGGTCAAGGGAAGATCCTTTAATTTTGTAAGAGCCATTTATGACAGACCCATAGCGAACATTATACTTAATGGAGACAGACTAAATTCAGGAACAAGACAAGGTTTTCCACTTCCACCACTCTTATTCATTATAGCCCTCGAAACCCTAGCCAGAGCTATCAGACAAGAGAAGGAAATCAAAGGAATTCGAATAGGAAAAGAGGAAGTCAAGATGTCTCTATTTGCTGATGACGTGATCCTATACCTAACAGACCCAAAAAGCTCAACCAGAAGACTTCTAGAGCTTATAAATGAATTTAGCAAAGTGGCTGGTGATAAGGGAACACTCATAAATGAGTGAACACTCATAAATCAATAGCTTTCCTATACTTCAGCGGCAATTCTGCTGAAGAAGAAATCAGGAAATCCATCCCATTCTCACTCTCCTCAAAAAGAGTAAAATACTTGGACATCCAATCTAACAAAGGACATAAAGGACCTCTACAATGAAAACTATCGAACATTTTTAAAAAAGAAATTGAAGACCACCTGAGTAAATGGAAAAACATCCTATGTTCTTGGTTAGGCAGAATCAACATATTTAAAATGGTCATTATGCCAAAAGCCCTGTAGAGAGTCAATGTAATTCCCATCAAGACACCAATGACAATTCTTCACGGATATAAAAAAAGCACTTATCAAATTCATTAGGAATAACAGGAAATCCAGAATAGCCAAAACATTACTAAGCAAGAAAGAGGAAGCAGGAGGTGTCACAATTCCTGACCTGAAATTATACCATAGGGCTACAGTAACAAAAACAGCATGGTATTGGTATCAAAACAGACATGAAGACTAATGGAACAATCTAGAAGATACCAAGACAAACCTACAAATCTTTAACCATCTGATATTTGACAAATGGGGCAAAAATACACTGTGAAGGAAAGACAGCTTGTTCAACAAATGGTGCTGGACGAACCGGACAGCCATACGCAAACAACTGAAATTAGACCCGCATCTATCACCCTGCACAAAAATCAAATCAAAATGGATCAAAGAGTTAGAAATTAAACCAGCAACTACTCAATTGCTAGAAGAAAAAATAGGGGCTGGAGTGGTGGCTCAGCAGTTATGGCACTTGCCTGGCATGTGCAAGTACAAGAGTTCAAACCCCAGCACTGAGTACACAATGAAGTCTCGGAGCAACGAAAGCCATGTGAAAAACTAAATAAATAAAATTGATTCTGTCTTTCTATCTCTCTCTCTCACTGTCCCTCTCTCTTTAAAAAAGAAAAAATAGGATCAACACTCCATGACATCAGTGTAGGCATTTCCTTCCTTAATAGGACTCCCATAACGCAAGAATTAAAGCCAAGAATAAATGAGGAGGATGCCATTAAACTGAAAAGCTTCTGCACAGCTAAAGAATTAGTCCAAAGTGACAAGACAGAACCTACAGAATGGGAGAAAATCTTTGCCTGCTACACCTCCGACAGAGGACTAATATCCAGAATATACAAAGAACTAAAAAAACTGAACACCAAAACCACAAATAATCCAATCAACAAATGGGCTAGGGAACTGACTTTTCAATGGAGGAAGCCAATAAATACATGAGAAAATGTTCTACATCACTAGCAATCAGAGAAATGCAAATCAAAACTTCACTGAGATTCTACCTCACTCCTGTCAGAGTAGCAAAAATGAAGAATATGATCAATAACAGATGCTGGAGTGGTTGTGGGAAGAAAGGGAACACTATCACACTGCAAACTTGTACAGCACTCTGGAAAGCAGTGTGGAGACTCCTCAAAAAACCAGGGTTGGAACCACCTTACAATCCAGTTATCCTACTCCTGGGTATTTTCCCAAAAGAGCTAGAATCGGCATACTACAGAGACACGTAGCATCAATGTTTATAGCAGCGTAATTTACAATAGCTGAACTATTGAACCAACCCAGATGTCCCTCACTGGACAAGTAGATTCCAAAACTGTGGTATATATGTATACAATGGAATTCTACACTACTATTAGAGAGAACGGCATCATGGCATTTGTAGCCAAAGGATGGAGACGGAAAAAATTATGCTGAGTGAAACATCCCAAACTCAGAGACTTAAGGACCGTATGTTTCCTCTCATTGTGGCAACTAGAGTAAAATCTAAAACAGGATGAAAGTTAGCTAAGCTCAAATAATAAACTCAACATAGGTGAAATTTCACATAAGCAGGGGGAACCATAAGTATGAAAATAGGGGAAGAAGGGAGGGAGGCAGAGAGCGGAGGGAGAATTGAGGAGGTTGTCAATGCAACTGGGAATTCTTGACTCCCATGAGAAGCCCAACTATACACAGGCAGGCAGAGCAGCTCAGAAATTTCAAAAATTAATGCACATGTATATGTTCATTTCTATTACATGGGGGTACAAAGCAGAGGAGACATGACAGCCAGGAGTGGGTGAAGGGGAGAGATCCTAGACTATGATTCAGCCTTAACTTACTTTGACAATAACCATGTATGCACGAATATGCAACAGTGATTCCCTCCAATATGTAAGACTATATGGAACAAATAACTAAAAACAAAAAAATATTTGTATTTTCAAGTCATATTATTAGTTGTTTTGTGGTTCTGAATTAGCTAACACTTTTCTTGACATCTCAAACTTAGTAAGATCTTCCCAAAGGGTTAAAGCAAACCATTTTAGTACAGTTACAAAATTGATTTATTATGATTCTATAATATTTAGGTCTATCTACTATCTTTAGTCTTAATTTTCACGAGACACTACCATTCTTTGCCAAGGGGCTTAAATTTTAATAGTCTTACAGAATGACAAGACATCATCATGGACCTTGCTTTTCCCTCACTGCAGGAATTGTCTCCCTTTTCCAAACCTAATCTCTTCACCTGTATTTAATTCCTAGTCCTGCTTCTTTGTGGACCCTAGCTTCCTCAATTACATTCTCTATTGAGTCCTGTATCTGTACTTCAAGTGGCATACTTGTTATTTTGGAGAATATTTGTCTCTTTGCTTTCTCTAATATTCCTAGCTCTGCCTAAAGCAGAGAAACAGTGCATTTTATTAACAGCAAAAATACATACTCTTTAAAAAGCCAATTTATAAATCATGAGAGATGTACTTTTTTTTTTTTTTTAAAGAGAGAGGGACAGTGAGAGAGACAGAGAAAGAGAGAAACAACTTTATTTAGTTTTTTCGCATGGCTTTGGTTGCTCCAACACTCAGTTATGTCAGTTATGTACGTGGTGCTGGGGTTTGAACCTGGGTCCTCGTGCTTGCCAGGCAAGCGCCGAAACCACTGAGCCACCGCTCCAGCCCGAGAGATGTACTTTAAAGTGTGGTAAATATTTTACATTAAAATAATAGCAATAAAGAGCACTGAAACGTTAGAGATCATATAATCTGGAAACGAATATTTCACTATAACACTTTTCCAGATGAAATCTTATATAGTGTCCCAACTATATAAAATTGGCTAAAGTGTTTATATTCAAATACATTATATTAATTTATCATAAACTGGAGAGAGTGTCAATTAGGAGTATTACTTATAGTCTTATGACCACCTAAGTATCATGTTTATTTTTGAAAAATTTGTTTTGATTTTGCCCAGGTAACAGTTGCAATTAAGCAGAAGTTTTTGGTTTGGTTTTGGTAGCAGCTTTTTATGGTCTACTCTGTAAAATCTCAGGATAGTACTCTTTCAGTATAGGAATCCAAAAGTTAAAAACAACAACAATAACAATATATCTTTTCTTTCAAAATGGACTTAATAACAATACTTAACAACTGCTTAACAAGGCAATAAGAAAAACTTGAAACTTGTAATGAGTCATAAAAACATCTCATTTGTGATTATCACAACTTACTGTTACATGTTCATTGTTACTAAGCAAAATAACTAATACAAGATGAGTATGTTCCCAAAGAAATGTGCCTACGTAAAGGGAGAGAAAGGGAGAGAAAGAATTTTATTTATTATTTTTTCATCTGGTGTTTGTTTCTCCAACACTTAGTTATGTATGTGGTGCTGGGGTTTGAACCAGTGTCTTCGTGCATGCCAAGCAAGCACTCTATCCACTGAGCCATCGCTCCAGCCCCTGTGTTTAGGAATTTTAAATGGGTCATTGATAAGAAATGCTGTAAACTAAAATAGATCTCTTTTTAGAAATTCAGTCCCTGTGCACATCTATTCATAATTGTCTCAACAATACCTTGCTGTGGCATATGTGTTCAATCAAATAAGCAAGACCTAGGTACATCTGAGAGAGAGGGAGAAAGTAAAAGAGAAAGAGAGAAGGAGTTTTATTTATTATTTTTTCATCTGGTGTATGTTTAACACTTAATTGTGTACCTGGTGCTGGGGTTTGAACCCACATCCTCATGCCTGCCAGGGAAGAACAGTAACAGCTGAGCCACTGCTCCAGCCCTCCCTCTCTCGAAAGAAAGAAAAAAAATTCCTAAGCACAGAGACAGTAAAGAAAGGATTATGTTTGCCCTGCAATTAATTATGTATTACCATACAGCACTATGGTCTTCAGTGTGTTAAAAAACTTTAAATACACACATGCATACATACACACACTTATATCAGTATGTGAGGGTGCCAAGACCATTCAATAAGGAAAGGACTCTACTTTCAGTAGAGTGCTGAAAGGACTACAGGCACAAAGAATAAAGTTAAAACCTCATGTAAACCATATACAAAAATTAACTCAAAATGGATCAAAGACATAAATGTAAGGGCTAAGACTATAAAACTCCTAGAAAAAAATACAGGGAAAAATCTTCAAAAACTGCATTTGACAATGATTTCTTGGACATGACACAAAAACCATAGACGACAAAAGGAAAAAGAAATTCAACATCAAAATTAAAAACTTTTGTGTGCTAAAGGATACTATCAAGATAGTGAAAAGAATCCACAAAATGGGAAATATTTGCAAATCATATATTTGATAAGGGGTTAATATTCAGAGTATATAAAAAAACTCCTTCAATTCAACAAAAATAGACAATTTAAAAATGGTCAGGTGATTTGTATTTCATTGTTTTGTTTTTGTGGTGTAGGAAATGAGCTAGGCACTGCTCTACCACTCAGCTGCAACTCCAGCCCCTTTAATGAGATTAAATTAAACATGGGCAGAACCTCAGAAGCTCCTCCTCAAAATTCTTGAGGTCAGAAAAACACCACCTAAATTTAATAGGTAAAGGAATTAAGAGTCCAAGGTAAGTTATTTGCCTGAGATCACATATATATTTCATTAACAGTAAGTTTTCTAAAATAAACGTTTGATTACTTCCAAACCAAAGCAAATGAAGCCCTGAGATTTTATAATGTATACATCTAAGATCATCAATAGTGTGATAGTTATCCATGTTGCTAACTTCATAAGTACTTGTTCATTTATGGGGTGGGAACCCAAACATAGTAAAACCAAAAGAATAAGCACAATTATCCTCAAAGACAATGGTTAAAAACACAGAAAACAAAGTGTTAAAAGTTGTGAAAACACACTATCCACCTCATACTCCATTCCTTTTAGTCAGTAACCTGCTATATAATCTTAGACCTGTGAGTCTGAACAATCAGTCGCTGCTTCTAACAAATAGAGCTAATAGTCATTGCAAGGAAAGGTCTACAAATAATTACTAAACTCAAACAGAAGAGAGCAGCAATTCAAATAACAAAATGTCTAATGCAAAAAAATCACGTATTAAGCTTTGTAGATATTTCTGTACTTACTTGAACAAGTCTGTTTCTGGGAAAGTCATGACACACACACAGAAAAAGCAAAACTGACAATCTGAAAGACTCACAGAGAGCTAAAAACCTTTTAGTGTCTGTTTTGCTCTTCTCCCAAAATTCGTCCTGCTCAATACAGCTATCAAAGTATAGCACCACCTCCAAGTGGAATATCTTCCCCTCCTCATCTGCATCTGTAGAAATCCTACCCATCCTCAAAGGTTCCACTCAAAAACTACCACTTCCAAGGATTGCCCCCCAATCCCCGCAATCTAGAATCAACCTCTCTCTCTTCCACTTCCTTATTCCACACCTCTACTTCAATATTTGTAATAAATTAAAATTATAGAATTTTATAATAAATATAAGTATTACAATTACCTGTATTCACTTCTTACCCATCCTCCCCCAAGAAAATCCTGAGATCAGTAGGAAAGGAAGAAAAGGAATTAGCATTTGCTAAACACCCCAGTGCCAGGTAAGGTGCTATTATTTTTGCAAACATTATCTCATTTAGACTGATGACAACTATCTGGGGAGGCAAACAGGTGGTGTTATTCCTGTTTACTGATAGGGAATTACTTAAGAGTTCAATAGGTTATCTAGGTTGCTAGCCAATTCCAGCGTGTAGGGGGAAACGTTGGTTGCCACTCTTCCCGCGCCCCTCCCAGCCCAGCTCCAAAGAGCTCTTTCCACCACCCCAAGTTGTAGGTCTAGTTCACTTTGTGTCCTTTACCCTTCCTAAAACAGAGTAGGCATTCCACAAATGTCTGCTGAATTTAATATTCTCACGGACTTAATACTGCCCTTCAATAATCCTATCTCGCCTCGCCCCTAGCCCGTTACCTTTACTGTTGCTTTACATTTGACTTAAACATACTTAGGCAGCTCTCCACATCTCCATAGGAAATGCTGCCAAGAACATCAACCCTTAATAGCAGACTAAGAGAAAGAGCCATGCATTCTCCCTGATTTCCCCAACTGTTCCTCCTACAGAATATACGCAATGTAATACACAAGACACATGCAACAATTATACCATTCCCATAAGCTCTTATTTCACACTAAGCCACGTCTTCGTGCTTACAAGATGTAAGTAAGGCTTACGCGGTTCCTAGCTCACCCAGCGGGGCCACCCTAAGACACTGCCTGAATTAAAAAATAAAAAAGCACACATCTTAGAGACGGTTTTAAAAGGAAGGCACTCTAACACTATTACATTGCTGCCTCCCTTTCTGTCGTCCCCCACCCCCCCGGCACTGAACTGCAGTTTGGATTTCCGGCGGGAAGGTACACGGAAAGATGAAATGGGGCTAAAAAGCCTTGCAGCGAGAGACTGCTTAGCCTCCTTACGCGAAGACACAGAAGGCGCCCCGCCTTTCTAAATCTCTGCACTGAACCCATCTGTGAATGGTGGGGAGCGCAGAAGCCCGAGCAAAACCACTTCGAGTCCCTGGTTTCCGCGGCTAGCTGAGGTCCTCCCCGCGGTCCCGGGTCACCAGCCCCAGCGCCGGGTCGGAGAATCCCAACAGCACCTTCTCCAGGCGGCCCCATCTCATTGTCTCCCTCGGTGCGGCTCCCAGGGGCTCAAGGTGCAGCCCAGGCCCGCCGACCCCCACCCGCCAGCAGGCTGCCTCGCCCGGCTCCGTGCAGCCGGCGCGAGCCCCGCAGCGACCCCGCCCCAAGCAGCGGCCGCCCGCACCAAGCCGGGTTGGCCGGGCTGGGCGCCGGGAAAATGGAGGCGGGAGCGTTCAGGATCCCGCCGACTCCCTCCGCGACCCCGGGGGCGAAGCAGAGCACTCACCGCGGCAGCCGTTCGGTCCTCCGGCGGCCCGGGCGACCGTCGCGGCCCCAGACCAGACTGCAGCTGCTCGCGCGCCTCCAGCCGCGCCTCCTCTCTAGGCGCGGCGCTCCTTCCCGGGAGACGCAGCGAGCGCCCTCAGCTCCCGCGCCGCGCTCGGTGACTGGCAGACGGACGGACGGCCGGACCGACCGGGCGGCGGCGGGGGCGGGGCGGCCGCAGCGCCCCGCGGCGGCGGACCTGAGCGCGGCCGCGTCCGGCGGAGACGCAGAAGGCGGGGCGGAGGGCCGGGCGGCCGAAGGGCGGACCGCCTCGCGCCGGGCCGCGCGCTCCCCACCCGCCGCCAACCGCTCACTTCCGGCGGAGGCCGCCGCGCGCGCCCCTCCCGCTGCCCCACCGCCGCCCGAGCCCCGGGCCTGCTGCCCCCCTCGCCGGCCGCGCTCGCCGCTGCTGGGTTCCCGGCCCTCAGGACCGCACCCAGCTCGGGCAGTCGCGCGAGCCCCGCCTTTCCTCCGCCGGTCTCTGTGAACCGCCTCCAGGAACGAGTGAATCAGAATGAATGAGCGGCTAGGAAAATCCCGGGGTGGCCCCACCCGGTGTTGGCCTTTCCTGGGAAACGGGCCCAATGGCTTCTGTCCGAGGGCCTGGGGAGACAGGGAAGCTTTGAGCAGACCTGTCAAGGAGCTGTGTGCTTCTGCCTTTATGCCACCTTGCATTCAGATTCCAGGAAGGGCATCAGATGTTTGCTTAGACACCTACGGACTGGACCGTTGTCGTTCAGATCTCAGGCCCTTCTTTCGGAAATAACCATTTGGCCAAAACCTCGCCTTGTAGATTCATGCAACGTAGTGGGAAACTTAGAAATTAGGCTTTTCCGTCATTTTAAATTAATTTTTAGCTTCAAATTTTGTTTATACTGTGTTCTTACTTTAGGTCCTCCTGTAATGAAAGTATTTAGGAGTAGGGTGTTGGCATTTTCCCTTACCACCAGGCTCAAATTACTCCGATACTGCTTATTTTGATGCAGGTTGACTTAGGGAAGCTTTTAGTTTTCAACTTTTGTTCTTATTTTAACCTTCACCCAAAGTTGATCAAAGGAAGGAAAAAAGGAAATTATTTTTGCTAGGATACATACAAAGCAGCTTTGATGGCAGCATTAAAATAATTGAGGAATTGGAAGTGTGACCTGGAATTGCTTCCAGCGAACATTCAACCTTCTTTTTTCATATCTTCTCATCTGCTTACGAAGAGTTTCTGTATCTTTAGTTTTCACAGAAAAAGAATTGTACATTTCTGAAATCCTGGCTCCCTAAGAACCAGTGTTCATTTCTCTGTCCTGAGGTCAAATACTGGTTTGCTTAATTGCCTTCTTATTTCCTTATATTCTTGAGGATTTTCAAGTGGTTTCAGTCATTTTTACACTGTCGGTTCCATACTGGTACACAATCTGTTTCAAACTGGTATTTAGAACCCACAATACAGTAGGGCAAGCTTCTGGGCAACCTGGGCACTTGGCAAGACCCTATCTGAAATTAATAAACAGGACTGGGGATGTAGCTCAGCGGTAACACTCCCCTGTGTTCAATCCCTAGTGCCAAAAAGGAAAACAACCACCAAAAAAAAACCCACTTGCAGCCATTGAGAAAAATAAGCAAGTTCTCATCAGTTCCATTAAACCATGAAATCACTCATTTGATAAAGTTTACTGAGCTCCAACTGAGGTCTTGAAATACAAAGACAAGAAAGACATGGCATGCTTCATACCCTCATACTGGATAAAGGAGAAAAATAAACCATTCTTAGAAAACCACCTATTCCCAGATCAGGAAAGCCTGGGCAGTAGGGAGATGAACTGAAGGTTTAATGACCAGGAGGAGTTAACCAGATAAAAGAGGGAACAGTCTTAGCAGACAAAGGCAACAATACCTGTGCAAGTGCGGAACAGCGAACAGCACCAGGACTTAGAGACCCTGCAAGTAATACCCTTTTGGCAGAACAAACAGAAGAGTCAAAGCAGTGGACGGAGGTTAGGAAGGGCCTCATGAATAAGGGGATCCCATGCTAAACTGAGGAGTTTGAACCTAATATCTGGGACACTTAATAAATACAAGCTCAAATATTTTAGCCCCTGGAACAACTGGGCTTGTGACTGGAGACCAGGAAGCACAGACCCGAAAATGAGAAAATTAGGGGATGATGACAACATCAAATGAGATGTACTGCAAGTCTCAATAGGGGCAGAGGCAGTAAAATGGGAGAGGGAGATGGTGGTTACATTATGAAGGGTGGAACTCCAGGATTTTTTATGAATTGACTGAAGGAATGAATGAGAAAGAAGTATCTAAGATGACCCTAGGATTCTGGATTTGGGAGACAGACTGGATGGTGGCGACTTTCTCTGAAATACAACTTAGCTAGACACTGTCTCAAAATTTTAAAAAAATGCTGGAGATGGGGCGCAGTGGTTAAATGCTTCTGGGTTCAATCCTTGGTGCAAAAAAAAAAAAGCTGGCTTAAATAAAGGCCAATGGAGCACTAAACTACAAAAGTTTTCATTGTTTTTAATAATATGTAATGGAGTTCTGAGGTAGATATTATATACATCTAAAATGTATTTAACCATGAAAGTCTTCCATTGGAATAGCTCATAAGACCTGTGTTCCACAGAACACACTTTGGGAAATGCTGACCTAAACTAGATTTTTAACCAGGAGGGAAAACTACAGCCCTGAGACATGAAGTGACTTGACAAAGGTTAAATAAATACCTATTACTGGAAGAAACTGTTCTAGAATCCATATCTTATGACTCCAATCCCTTTCCACAGCATATTATTGCTGCATGATCTACCAATCCATTACAGAATCTTTCACCAATCATGAAGAAAAAAATGTTATAAAAGAATTATGTAATATATCCTTTTAAATGAGGTTTCAAATCAGTAATTTTAAGGCTATGCTAACTTTGAATGGTTACTGTTTTATATAAGGTGAAAAGATTGCAGATTGGAAAAGTGGGATCAATTATTACCTTAGTGTGATCTTTCTGATAATCCGTAAAATTAAATCACCCAACTAAATAGGACATTCATCTAGTCATCTTAGTTCTGAAGGTGACTTTAAATAAAATAAATTCTGGGTAATGGATAGAAACAATGAAACTCTCCCCAGAAGTTTTAGTGCTGATTTTCTTCCTCCTTCACATTGAAGAAAATGTCTGGAACTATGAAAATCCATGCCAGGTTTTGATTTCCTCTCTCGCACAATTCCCCTGATTCTGAAGACTCTAATAGCTAATGGATGGGAGGATTTTCATATCCTAAATTCATAGTCCTAATCCTCAGAGGAGAAGTTTTAGTACTTCCTATTCTTAGAAAAATGAGACAAATTGTTTATTCCCAAGAGATTTCTGGGGACTACGAGGCAATTCTCATTTTAAAAGTAACCTCTATACACATTACATTTTAAATTAGTTATTTTAGTAATTTATAAAGTATTGTCTTTAGTTCTAAAGTGCTGTATTCATTTTTAATAGCCAGGCCCAAAGAATATCATATGTGGGATAAATATGTTGAGCGAAGGAGTAATTAATTGCTTGAAAAATCTAGTAACCATAAGTAGTAAAGAAAATTCTATTAATTCATTTGTCAAAATTATTTTGGTGTCCACTGTGTCCCCAGCTCCATCTGTAAATGGTAGAGAAACAAAAGAAATAGTATCTAGTCTTTGAAAATGACACCACCTATTGTTGGCAAGGAGGGAAGGAAACAGACTCTCTCATACCCTACAAGCAGGAATATAAATCATCATTACCTCTTTCAGGAGGGCATTTTGGCAATAAACATTCAAAGGAGTAAGAATGAAACATTAGCTAGAAAATTGTGGGATAATGGCAAAAAACTAAAAACTCCTAAATGTCCAGCCATAAGGGATTAGGAAAATTATTTCTAGAAGATTATTGATATGAAAAGATGTTCACAGTATGTTAATAAAAATTACAAACATTAGGTACAATATGAATTCATTTAAAACTGTACGAAAAAACTAGTAGAAACTACAAGAAGATAAAAATGTCGCAGAGTGCTATGATTATGATCTTTAATTTCTTTACCTTTTAGCAGTTGATTTGTATTATTATTTTAAAGATAGAGGGAGATTGAGAGAGAGAGAGAGAAAGAGAATAAATTTTTATTTAGTCTTTTATCTGGTTTTTGTTGCTCCAGCACTTAATTGTGTATGTGGTGCTGGGATTCAAACCCGGGTCCTCAGGTGTGCCAGGCAAGCGCAATACCGCTGAGCCACCTCTGAAGCACTAATTTGTGTTCTTTAATTGGCAATTAAAATGAGTGAACTAAATCAATATTTATGACGACAAATACATTTTCAGAAATGTTGAGGAAAACAACATGCCAAGCATGTATTATTTAGTAGAAAATAAAGTAAATTTAAAAGAGGATCTTTTCATTCAAGAAACTTTGTTCATGAGACAGGAGTA
>PVKS010046351.1:0-13342 GCA_004027875.1 Aplodontia rufa
GACCAAGGACTGAAACCTCTAAAACTGTGAGTCAAATAATTCTTTCCTCCTCTAAGTTGTTCTTGTTAGGTATTTTGGTCACAGTGATAACCAACTGACTAACACAAGCTAGAAATAATAAATCAATTGTTAATCAAAAGTTAGGTATGATAACAAAAGCTGAGCAAAGCTCATGACTCATGCATCTGGTGGCATCACTCAATTAAAATGCAATATTACTACAAAAAATAAAAAGCATAATTTAGGGGAGTATCATTAAGAGTAGACCTGGTCTTTTTTGACTTTTAATGTGGGTCACTTTATTTTTAAAAGAAAATAAAATGGTAAGATGCCCCAAGAGAATTTGAAAGGTGTTAGCAGAGTTAACTGAGAGCTCAGCAGTTGGTGCTGGCATTTGAAAAGCAAGTCCAGTTTACATTGGTAGATCAACAAGCGGACAAAGATCTTTAACTGCTGTTTTCCTTCCCATTCAGGACAATTCAGTGGAATCCAGTGATTGTTGACCTCCCTACATAACGCACAGCATTTCTCACTTAGCTTGGCAATTGTTAATCTCTTCTTCAAATCCTGAGATAGGAATCAATTATATTAATGCCTCCTCTAGTAACTGGTCCAGTACTCTGTCCAACACAAACACATTTGTGCAAGAATTAAAGTAAAATAGGAATAATTTCATTAGAAAAGACTGAGCAATGCCTGACCATTGCTTAGGGGTTGTATGCTACTCCTCCTTATGTAACTGTAACTTCTGACAGTCCCCTTGTTCATAGACTTTAGTTCTTCACAAGAAACCTAAGTTATTCACCAAGATGCAGAATTTTGTAGACTAGACAATGTTCATCATGGTAAATAAATGGAATCAATCTCAACCAGTGAAGGTGGGTGTGAATGACATTCTCTGCCTCAGAGGCATCCCCACTTATGAGCAATTTCAGGATTGAAAAGGAGCAGGTTGAACATAGTACCTGTACTAAGCTGTCAGAACCTACCAAAGGCTAACTCACCTGATAGCACCATCAGTGGAATTCTTGGTCAGCCTGCATCTATTGCTTTCACAGTTCTGTTAGTGAAACAAGCGCCAAAGAATGAGTACTGAGTGATGTCCTCTACTACATCTAATCTTTATAGAAACAAAAGGGAAAAATCTAAGTTATCACAAAACCACTTGCATCTCCTCAGCTCTGTTACTCTACTATTGCTTAGGTGACTCAGGAGAAGTCCTGAAAAGGCATGCTCTGATAAATGCTTCCATCTGAGATATATGGAAAAATAATGAGAGAAAGGTGAGAAATACCCAGAGGTAGTTTTCCAGCTGCCACATTTTTTTGCCCTGCCCCCCTCACACTGAGAGCTCAGCGATTCTGAATGCTCCACCATGTCTACTCCATGTAATTCTGTCTGCAGCCACACCTTTGCTTGCTCTAAGATGTGAGTCCTGAAAGCTCACCTCATGAGTTCTACTCCGTATGTCTTTTAGTCATCATTCAGACTCAGCTGAGATGTTACACTTGAAACTACATGTTGAGCTATAAACCAGGGGATGTAGAACCTTGGTGCAAACTAGAATCACCTGTTAAAAGGCAGAGCTTCCTTCTGAATCAATGGTTAAAACTGAAAATGAATTCTGCATTTTGAACAACTCCTCAGAAAATTTTAAAGCATAGTTGGAGAACCAAGGTGTGTTTTGTAGATCTGAAAAACATTGCTGAGAAACTCTATGCATATCTCTCTTAGTAATCTCTATACTATGCCAGATATCTCCCCTATCAGGCCACAATCTTTTTGAGGATAGATGTTACATGTACCAAAAATGGTACATCTTTGTACCGTTAGCAGCTAGCTCAGGATCTTAAACTAGGTGTCCAATAAATATTTGTTAGTCATAACTGAATTTTAAAATAAAATAGTGTTCCCTTTATGTGAATAATTATTTTGGCATTTTTGAAAGTAAAAACAACTCCAATTTGTAGACTCAAGCTAAGTTATGAAACACAAAAGGGAAACTGATCACAGAGAATCTACTGCTCCAGATCCTCAGATAAGTGCTTTCCTTTTGCTCTATTAATATTCACAAGAACAATTTGACAGAGATAATATTACCTCCAATTTAAGACTGAGTAATTGACCCTGAGAAAAGCTAAATCAACATCATGTAGCTATTAAGCCGTGTTTATAAATCCCAACATCCATGCTCTTACAAATAAATATAACCAATAAAATTTCAGAAAAGCAACCCAATGGGACTGGAGATGTAGCTCATTAATAAAGTGCATGCTTAGCAAACATCAGGCCCTAGATTCAATCCCCAGAACATGCGCACCACTAAAAGCAACCCAGTGAGATGCTTTCCATTTGCTATGAAATATTAGAAAGCTTCTAGCATCTTCAGAGTTATGAAGATAAAAGTCTTCTACTGGTTACTTACAACACACTGATGCAAGCTGCAGCCCCAGAGTCTTATCTCCAACACAGGCAGCCCTTGGTATCTATTTATTGCAAATGTCATGAAGAGGTCAGTTCAAGTAGCCAGTTACCATGGACAAGTGAACATGATGTAGCACTCAGGCCATCACTGGATGCTCATATTTTTTTTTCTGCAAAATTACAGTCATCAGAACAAATACTGCTATATAGAAATAAGTACTGTAGCTAAGACTACTAGATTCTGTTCACAAATAAAGTGAGAAAAAGATTAATGAATGGTGTATAACCAAGATCTTAAATGTTTGAAAATGTATGTGACTTATAGACTTTTATATGCGCCTGCTTATAAAATTCTTAGATCTCATTTTCTTTATCTCTGGACTTGGTTCCAATTTCTTAGGCAATAAGTGCTATGAAAAAAAGTGAGACCAACCTGATATTTTTCTTCTTTGCACGTGAGGCACATTCAATTGATAATCACTAAAGTAAAGGATTTTTAATAAGATACGTCCTGGTGCTTATCATTCTTTATCAACACTCCCAAGAACATACAGTGACATTTCAATATGTAGATGCACTAACATTTTCATACCTGGAAATATTTATTTGACTATGTTTTCTGTCCATTTGTTATGTTTCTTTTTCACTCTGCTATATCATTTTTTTTTTTTGAAGAGAGAGGGACAGTGAGAGAGACAGAGAAAGAGAGAAACAACTTTATTTTAGTTTTTCACATGGCCTTAGAGCTAAGATGTGGACATCTGCAGAAGAAGGGGTGCTCCGAACTGGCATATTAAAAAGGTAAGCCCGCCTGTCCACATCTTAGCTCTTTTTGCTCTACTGGAAGGATCACTGGGAACACCGAATGAAGTTTACTGGAGTCTAATGTGGCATGTGTAGGCTGGCCCCTTTTTCTCTTTAAAAATGCATAGCGAGGGGGCTGGAACGGTTTCTCAGCAGTTGTGCACTTGCCCAGCATAGGCGGGGACGAGGACGCAGGTTCAAAACCCAGCACCTTATACACAACTGTCAGAGCAATGAAAGTTGCATGAAAAACAAAATAAAAATTGATTCTCTCTCCTTCTTTCTTACTGTCCCTCTCTCTTTAAAAATGCATAGTGAACTGTGTGCGTAATTTGTGGTATAAGGTTGTGATAATTTCCTTGTAATTATTTCAATTGCTTGTTCTATATATCATTATTTTAGTTTTCGTTCATGGAATTTAAAGAGGGCAGTAAAGGAATGACCTTTTGTTGACAATTTTTTCTAGAAGCCTCCTTTTCCTAACTCCTCTTGATTAAAACCCTTTCATATCCTTTCTTTTGTAAAACTCTACTCTCCTGGTTATGAAAAGATACATAATTTATGGTACTCAATGCAAATGAGATTGCAGAATCAAAAATGATTATAAATTTCAAACATCAGATCATTAAACCAAGCAAGGGCTTACTCTGAGTACAGGCCCTGTGTGACTTCACGGCCTGGATATCCGTCCAGTCGGGTGGGCTCCTAATTCTAGTCTAGCTCTCTGATATCATGTTTAGATTTTATGATTTACTTATTTTTTTGTTGTTGTTTGTTATTTTGGTGGTGCTGGGGATCAGATCCTGGGCCTCATGCATGCAGACAACTGTTCTACTCCTGAGCTAAGATCCCCAACACTCTGATCTCTCCTTTAGAAGTCTTCTCTAGCTGCCGTTTTAAAATTCTTATATATATGGAGCTCCTGAATTATGTTTTAAACCTAATTCTCCTTTGCCTTTTTGTACTTTATTGGCCACAGCTCATAGCTTCGACTCCAACCAAAACAGGGACAAACCTGTATTGTATTTATTTGAGGACTTGAACTTTGCCTAGTCAAAATGTGAATCCATTCAGGGTACTAATACTATTTGAAGTCATCATTGAAGTTATTATTTTCCTTTATCTCCTGAATCATAAACCCTCTTTTGAGCCTGACTGCCTACCATCTCCCCTTGCCTCAATCAAATTCAGGGATCTGCACCTCAACAGAATTATCTATGTCAGGAGCCATCAAACCATAATCTGTGGGTCAAATCAGGCTCACAGCATTTATAAGTATTTAGTAGAATGCTATCTCACTCATTCATTTGTGTATTGTCTCCTGCTGTTTTTGCATTTCAGCAACACATTTGAGCTGTTAAAACAGAGACCTTGTGGTCCCTAAAGCCAAATATAGTTAATATCTGACATTTTGTAGAAAAAGAATTATCAAAACCAACCCCCATCTCTACCCTGCATTACCCTTGATCTATAACCACTGTCTCAAATTTCAACTAACTCTTCTATCCTGAATCCACTCTGGTCAGCATTCTACCTTACCATTCAACCAAAACCTCTTTTCAATATCTTTTTCTGATTCTTTATCACCTTTCATATCACTGTATCTCTCAGCTCTAAGACAGTCTTTGAACTTCTCTTTTCTGTGTGACTACATGACTGCTCTGATGAAGAATCCATTCCTTTTATTTTAAATATTATACGTTGGTAATGCCCACACTTATACTTATGGTCCCCAAAGCCAAAGAGAGTTAATTCTGTCCTCTCAAAGATCATCTCTCTCAAAATCCATGCTCATATACTTTTGTTCCATTCAACAGCTCCACTGGCAAATTGGTGAATATCTCAGTTTTGCATGGTAAAAACTCACCTGGCCTCTCATCTGCTCAACTCGCAGTCTCACCCATCTCAGTCAACAGCAGGTTCCGCTTTCCAGTCAGGACGGACACATTGCATTCTACAATTTTAGGGTAATGTCAGTCATGTCAAGGTGGTTGCTTGCATTGTTCTAATAATCTATATTTTCATGGGTATTTTCTACAGTTATATCAGTTTCTGAAAAGGAGTGTTAAAAATATCCAACTATTATAGAATTATGTATTTATCTTTTTTAGTTCTGTCAAATTTTGCTTTATGTATTTTGAAGCTCTGTTTTTAAGTGCATGTAGGTTTAAAGTAATTTTTATATCTCCCTGATATATTGATCCATTGATCCACTGATCCATTGAAATGTACCTCTTTATCTCCGATACTTGTTTTAAATGTACTTTGGTAGGGCCTGAGCGGTGGTTCAGTGGTTACGGCACTTGCCTGGTATGCGCAAAGACAAACCCCAGAACCACGTACACGACAAAGTGTCAGAGCAACCAAACCTACATGAAAAACGAAATAAAATTGATTCTCTCTTTCTCTCTCTTTCTCACTGACCCTCTCTCTCTTAAAAAAAAAAGTACTTTGTTAAAAAAAATAGCCATTTAATTTATCATATTGTTTGTATAGTACATCTTTTCCAACCAGTCTGTTTTGAAGCCATCTATATCATTACATTTAAAGGGAGTATTTTGTAGACAGCATGGTGGGGCCTTTTAAAAAATCTAGTCCAGTGATTTTCACTTTTAAATTGGACTAGTCTGTTTGTACATGTTGTCATTACTGGTATGATTGAACTTAAGTCAGCATTTTATTCTGTGTGTCATGAAAAGGACCAGAATTCACTACCTAAAAATATGTCATTTTAGCATATGATTATTTTTAACTGAAAGCAATTAAGAAGCAACAGATGCATAAAGAAGAATTCATGATACTTCTTTTAACTAGCCAAAAGCAGAAACTTCTGAGAAATGAGGACTGCCTTAAATCCCTCTCCAGGGGAGTTTTATAACTCTGAAGAAGCTGAAAGATAATTCTGATTCTTACCTGTAAAGTCAAACATTATCAGGAACCTTCTAACTTCTATTTATTCTCCTCAAAACCCATTTGGCATTCCTAAAGAAACCTGTTTGTTTTTCCCACAGAAACCCCATCCATCTCCCCTAAGTTAAGTGTGAAGTCTTCAACTATTTGATGAACCAGCTACTTCTTTTGTTGACTCCCATGTGTACAGGAAATAAGCTCTTTTTATTTTCTCCTGTCTTTTATCAATTTAGTTTACAGGTTCCAGGAACTGAACTTAACCCATATGTCCCATTGTCCCATTTATGGGACACCTATAAAAACTTAAAGTGAGTAATGGATATATCACACCGACTCTGAAACAAGTATTTATGTTTTTAGAGTTCTTTTGAGAAAATAGATGAAAGATTAATGATAACATTCATTGTTAATGAGATCATAGATTTCAAAGTAAATAATACCATAAAATCTAGATTATGATTTCCAACCTATTTTAATATACCTGTGTTAATTTAATTGAAATAGTAACAGAATTAAAAACTTGAGACTTAATGGGTTAAGAGGAAAAAAGAAAATCATTTCTTCCCCTATAACCCCTTGCAGGTTTTCTTCTTCCATTTCCTGTTTCTTATGTTTTTGGGGAGAGTGGAGATCAACTGAAGTTCTTTAGAATTCCGTTTTAATGTATATTGGGATTTTCACTAAATCTCTTTGTGCTATTTTTCTGGTGGGTGCTCTAGGAAGTACAATATACAACTTCAATATTTCACTCTACCAGGAATTAATACGGCACCAGATGGCCTAAACATAGGCAACTTGCAATTGTCCACGTTCATTTATCCTCTCTCTTCATCCTTTGCTACACCTGTCATACTTCATGCATGTTAGAAACTCCACAATGCAGCAATATGATTTTTGCTTCAAATCATGGTATGTACTTCAAGAAATTAGGAGGAAAAAGTTAGGCTTTTGTTATTTACCCACAGTTTTAATTTTCCTGCTCCTTCCTGAAAAATGAAAGTGTGTCTGTTAACATTTTCTTGCAGCCTGAAGAGCATTTTTTAAAACAATTCTGCAATTACTGATCCACTGTGATAATTTTTTTTGTTTCCTTTTATCTGAAAATGACTTTATGTTGGCTTCATTCTTGAAGGATATTTTGCTGGATATAGAATTGTGGGTTACTGATTTTATTTCATGCTTTTCACTTTAAAAATCATTCTACTCTCTTGTGGCTTCAAACGAAAAATAAGTTGCCATTAAAATCTTTATTCCTTGAATGAGATATGAACATTTTTTCTATAGCTGATCAGAGGAGTTTTCTCTTCAAATCTGGTTTTCTGAAGTTTGACTATGATGTATCTAGGTGTGGGTTTATCTTTGTGTCATATTCTGAATTTTCTGAGCTTCTTGAATTTGTAAATTTATGTTTTTCACCAAAAAAGGAAAAATTGGGATACTACATATGTAAATTTTTTCCTACTATATTCTCATACTTTTCCCTTTTGGGGACTCCAATTACATGAGTATTAGGTTTTAAATATCATTTTACATGTTCCTGAGCCTCTGTATTTTTAACATTTCTTTTTTATCACTGGCCTTCATATTAGGTGATTTCTGATAGATATTTCTTCAAGTTTACAGACTTTTTTATCTTTTCCAGGCAGATGATAAACCCATCCAATTATTTCTTTTTATTTTAGATATTTCATTTTTCAGTAACAGTATTTCCTCTTCATTTTAAAAAGTAGTTTCTACAACGAAATTGCAGCCTTTGAAGGTAAATGGATGGTGATGGAAGAAATCATGCTGAGCAAAGTTAACCAAACCCAGAGAGTGGAGGGTCAAATGTTTTCCCTCATTTGTGGAGGCTGGAGCTAAACCCAGGCCTGTGTGAAGGTAGTTAACCTCATGTATTAGACCCAACAAAGGTGTAGCAACACATAATCTAGGGCAATCATAGATATGTAGTTGGGGAGTGGGAGACAGAGCAGGTAGGGGAGGGGAGAGGGAGGGAGAATAAGGAGGGATCTAGGGGTTAATTCTGGTGTAAGTGCATATACATGACATATTATTATTTAAATGCATTTATGATTGTGCAATAACTCTACTCCTTGATAAAATATATTTTTTTAAAAAGTAGTTTAGGTTTCTCTACTAAATATGCTTTCATTTGCATATTTCCTTTATATTTTAAATATTTTATCTGAAATATAAACCCCTTTAAAATTCTTGCCTGCCAATTCCAACATCTTAAACATCTTGGGATTGGTTTCCACTGACTTTCACTTAAATAAGAAGTGTGTTTTCTTATTTCTCTGCATAGTTTATTTTATATTATATCTTGGAGATTTTAAATTATTGTACTGAAAAGACTCTGGGCTCTTATTTTCCTTTGGAGAATATTAATTTCTTGTGGCAGACAGTTAACTTGGCTAAACTCAAGCTCCAAATTGTGATATCGAATTTTGCTCTTTTTTTAATTTCCTGGTAAATTAAGGTAAGTGTGGTTTACATTTCCTTCAGCATTCACATTTGCATTTCACCTGGGCATTGGTAGTATAGGAGCTAGTTGGCTCTTACCAGATACTGAACCTCCAATCCCAAGCCCGCTGGGGCTTTCTGTGACTCCCTCCAGAATCCTACCTCCTCATGTCACTTCCACCCGCACTCAGGACACCAACGTCTCTCACCTGACCCCCTAAGTGCTGGTCAGCTTACATCCTTTCCCTCCTGCAGGCTTTTCATCGCAGGAACCAGAGTGATCCAATGAAACACTGAAACGTCAGGCAGATCCTGTCATCTATCAGCTTGTAATAGTCCTGGATTTCCTGCCTCCCTCAGAGTGAGAGCCAGCATCTTTTCCTGGCCTACAGAACCCTGCAAAATCCAGTCCCCAGCAGTAGCTACAGTCCTTCTCCTGCCACTTCCCCCACCCTCACTTCACTCCAACCAGTCACAGTGGCCACCTCACTCGTCCTAACCCTGCGAGGACATGGCTCCTTTTAGCTTTTTCACTGCTTTTCCCTCTGCATGACATATTTGTCCCAAGACAGTTGCTTGATTCATTCCCATATCTCCTTAAGATATTTTAATTAACATAGCTTTCCCAGTGTAGCCTTTCTCTACGTTTTCAGTCCCGTAGTCCCCTGCATGTGTCATCTCTGTCCTATTCATATTCTATCTCATCCAGCAGAATAGAATTCCCCGTGAGCACGTGCTTTTTATTCATCCAGGTATGCCAAGCGCCTAAAACAACCTCTGGTGTAGAGAAGGCACTTGCCACCTGCTTTGAGCATATTATATAAGTGAAGAGGTTGCATTTTAGTCACCTTGGCATGGTCTTCAGTATCAAGAACAGTACTAGCACAAAACATTCCATTTAAAATATTCTGGAGTTTGTAAATAAATTAATAAGTAAATGGGTATTCTAATGATCCTTTCTCAGCCATTAGCTCTGTAGTTTTTCTAATCACCTTTTTATGCATCACATAAAAACTTTTCGTGTAAATGACCTTCACGCCCTCTTGTTTAATCATTCCCTTACTATGCTTGCAGTCTCTGAAGGAAGTCTATGGATAAGTCAGTGACTGGGCAGCTGCCTCATCACAGTAATGGACAGTGACCTCGCCCATTTCCCCATGAACCAATGCCCTTTGAGTTTCTATCATTTTCAGATTATCTTAATTGAGTTTCTATCATTTTTGGATTATCTTAATTGCCTTATTTGGAATAAAATTTCACACACATAATAATGACAAAATGTCTAACAGACTCTGCTTGAGCTCCATGTTAATAGCCTTTGTTCAATAAAAGCAAGGAACTCCACACATGTGTAATAATAAGAACCTGAATTTGGAATCAGATAGATGTGAATTGGAATCCTAGCTCTGTCCAAACCAAGACAAGAATGTGAATTTGTATTGCCTGCTGAACATACTTCTCATCTGTAAAATTGGTAATATAATATGTTCATTATAAAAACTGTATAAAATGATGTACATAACTTACTTAAGATAAAACTGATTTCCAAAAATGTTCATTCATCTTTATTTTTACCCACTTCACTTTTGCCACCCTTGTTTGCTTCATCTTGCTCTTAGTAACATAAGTGCCTTTTATTATTAACATTGAAGACTAAATCCAAAGACTAAAAGGTTAAGGAAAGTCATCATCAGAGAATTCAGAAGATCTTGAGCCGGACACTGGTGACTTCATCACTCTCCACTGAGGGGGGCTAACTTCCAACTGTCTCAGAGGTGCTAGAAAAAAAAGTGTTTTGAATCCTTCATATTGACCCAGCAAGCTTCCAATATTTCTAAAAATTCATCATCCTTTTTCTAAAAGAGATATGAAAACAAGCATCTTTACTTTTAGGCAGGATCTTTAAGGAAAAGAGAGAGAGAGAGAGAGAGATCAAGCTGCAAGCTGCACAATGAGTTTTCTCTAAGAACTGGGTTAGGCCCCAGGAGAAGGGTTTCTAGGTAGGTAGACTCTGTAAATATTTGCTATTTGAATAAATGAAAGAATAAATAAATGTATCAATTAATTAATATTGTTTCAGAGGCCAACGAGTATCCCTGTGGTTTTGGTCTTTCAACAGCCACTTAGCAGGAAAAGGAGAGATGAAGAGGCCGCCCTTTGAGCTGCTCAGGGTGTGACCAGTTTTCTAAACTTGGCACCAAACTGAGAGACTATGTCACTGTTTTGCTACCTGTTGCCATAGAAATCATGGGTATGGACACAATAGCTAAAGGCTAATGTCAACATTTCCCCACCATTTTTCTGGTTGAGATTTTCCCTCTTTATTCCCAAAATAAGTCACTCTTCTCTTTACTTCTTGCCATTCTGACATGTATTTGTATATTTTACTGAAAACATATCTGCAGTGATCAATGAGATCATATTGATGTATATGGAAGAAGAATCCAAGAATTCATTTCCTTCATGAAAATTATGCTTCAGCTCTTTGTGTGCGTGTGGGGGGGGAGCTTTGTACAATATGCCTTGAATTAAGACTATCTCTTTGAAAAACTGAAACAAGTTGCATAGGAATTGTTCCACTGAACTCTAACTAGTGACAATTTGAGGACTTGAGAATTGAAACTTCCTCGCTTAAGACTTGTCTTCCTCCCAAGCACACTTCAACTCATGTAATTTCAGACATTGTCCTTAATAGGACCAACATACCTGCAATGTTATTCGATATAATTCCAATTCCTTAATTCTCACTCCAAGGAATTAAACTACTATAAAGTCCCAAGAAAAATTCCTTAACTTGTAGGCCTATTGTGAAGATAGTTTTCAATGCTGACTCTAAAAAAGAAAGCTCTGACTTTACTTTTTCAGTCCATGGTGATCATTTTCAATTTTTATCTCACCTGCCTAATTCCCCATATACCAATTTCTGGCAAGAATAGTACCCATCATGGGTTGTTAGTAGGAAGAAATAAGTTAATACAAGCAAAATAATTACAACTGTTGATTATGTGGAGTGGAAAATAAACCGGTTTCTTTTTTAAAAAATTGGGAGGGATAATGTGTCTCACTGATTTTAGAATAAAAAATAAATTTTGTATAAGTGAAATTAAGATTTAGAAATCCAAGGTTTTCCAACTTTCAATTTCTCTCCCACATCTCTAATTCTCATAGAATGCTAAACTGGGATTGTTTTAAATTTTAGAAAGAGAATAATTTTAATTTATGAATACAAAATGTTCTAAACTTTAATAATTCTCTTAGAAAATTACTTATTGCTAGGTAAGATTTCTTTGAACATAAAAATAAACACCTATAAAATTCCCACTGAACCAAAAAAAAAAAAAAAGAGAGAGAGAGAGAGAGAGAGCAAGACATTCTGAATGAGAAAGACATTCTGAATGAGAAAGACATTCTGAATGAGAAAGACTTCTGAACTGCCCTTGGCTCAGACCAAGCTGTGAGATCAAACACAAACTGATAATGTGAGTTTTGGTTCCCCCTGCTGGCACTCACTGTTGATATGACAGGGCTGAGGTTGAGAAAAGCATTTAACAGTTAAGGAGCCCTATTCTGTGTCAATCACACAGCCAGGCCCAAAGGTGGTAAGCAAACTGCATACGAGGCAAATAATTTCAAGAGAAAGATCTTGAGGGAAAGAAATGTCCTGGTTCCAGAGATGAGAGAGTAAAGAGACTGAAGGCAGGGTCAGAGTTCACCAGGTAAAGGGAGGGAAAAAGGAGAAGGGGAACATTCCT
Organism: Aplodontia rufa; assembly: GCA_004027875.1. Lineage (NCBI taxonomy): Eukaryota > Metazoa > Chordata > Mammalia > Rodentia > Aplodontiidae > Aplodontia > Aplodontia rufa. The sequence goes on from PVKS010046351.1 coordinate 12,354, forward strand.
AGCAGAGGGAAGGGCAGGAGGTAAACTGGTGCACATGAGGAAGTGAAGAACAGCTATGGTGGCTGGAACCCACAGAGCTGACAGGTGCATAGAGTATTAATGGTGAGAAATTAAACTGAAGAACTAATGATACCTAACCATTGCATAGAATTGCTGTGTTTCCAGGAGGTTTAAGTGTCTATCAACATTAACCTTCCAGTTCTCCTAAAACCTCATGAGATAGAGATCATTATGAGCATCCTTTTGTAGATGAGGACATTGAGGAACAGGGAAGGTAGGTAACTCCTCAAGATAGCCCAGCTGGTGAGTGGTAGATGTATGAATCAATGTTCTGTCACTGTGACCAATACCCAAGAAAAAACAACTTGAAAGGTTTATTTTGTCTCACAGTTTCAGAGTTTTCAGTTCATAGTTGGTTAGTCTTGTTGCTTTGGGCCTGTGGCAAACACAATACATCCTGGCAATAGCAGGTGGAACTGCTCACCTCCTGGTGGCCAGAAAGCAAAAAGACAGAGAGAAATGGGTCTCATATCCCCTCCTGGGCACATTGCCATGACCTAATTTCCTTCCACTGGGCCCCACTCCTAAGAGTTCTATGACCTTCCATTTAGTGTCATGTGTTGGCAGCCAAGATTTTAACCCATGGGCCCTTATGGAACACTTAAGATGCAAACTATAAGAGTAGAGGCAGGAAGTGAGCCCTGGAAGTCTGGACTCCAGAGTTCATGCTCTTAACTTCTAACTGGTGCTTTCTCTCAGGCAAGGCAGTGGATCTTCTGGGCCATGTGCGGCATGCCATCTTTACAACAAAAGGCAGAGATATTGAAATTTCCTAAGCGAGAAATTATAGAATAGAATTATTTTGAAGAGGTTATCCTGTCCACATGTGAAGAAATAAATGGAAGCGGGATACAGCACTCCCAGCTAGTTTCTAGATCAGAAACTGATGCATCCAAATGAGGGTAGTGCAATACTCCTAGTTTGAATGA
>PVKS010046352.1:0-13341 GCA_004027875.1 Aplodontia rufa
TTAACCCAGAGATCTAAGGGTCGATTGTCTCCACTCATAGGTGGAGGTGGGGACTAGACCCTGGACAGTGAGAAAGCTGGTCTAGTAACATGAGTTAAATCCAGATAAGATGTAATGCTTTACAATCTAATACTTTTGTTTAGAATTATAAAGGGAAAGGGAAGGGAGGGATAAGGGAGGGTAATTGGGGGGGGCACTCATGGAGATAATTGCAATATCCAGAATATTTACACATTTTATACACATTTTATATTATTTTGTTAAAATCGTGTAAGGTTGTTCAAAAAATAATAAAAAAAAATAAAAAAAATAAAGATAAGTTACATAAATAGATCAATACTTGTATGCAAATATATACAATTATATGCAAATATATATTTGTAAATTAATCTGTGAAAATAAAAAATTGCAATATTTGGTCATAGAAAGGCATGATTTATTAATATTGCATTTAAGCCATTTTTTCTATAAAGCATTTTAATCAGCTTATATGATAAAAATCTGCAAAAATGTATTTATCATAAACATTGGTTCATAAAATTTTAATATTTATTTAAAATTTCATAAATATGGTAAGGCAATTTGTGTATTAAAATCTGTATTTAGATTTAATTAGCAGTTTTTAATTTATATGCAGTTAATTCTTATACATGTTTCTCACTGTATATGCTATTAATTTTCTATATTATCTTGAAAACAATTGTGAATGAAATATAGATCTTTAAATATTAGCTATAAAGAAGTGCATCTAAAACAGGAACATAGGATTAAAGAATTTTTAGCTTAATTCTTGACAAAATATTTTTTTCTGACATTAGAAGCTAGGAATTTAAAAAAATAAGAGACTTAAAAATTCCTAACCATGTTGGCATAAAGCATTGCCTTTCATAAAATGAAAAATTTAGTAGATAATTAATCATGCCAATTGTTTTAGAATAGATATTCATTTTTAATGCAAAATTCAAATGAAAACTACTGAATTACAGAAATAACACATGAAATCTTTGGCTTATGAGCATTAGGGGAAAGCTAAAGGATAGCAATAAACATAAAATTTCTAGAAGAGATTACTTAAAAGCTTTTCCCTCTCATGTAAGGGAACTTCTTATTCCAATTCTAATTATTTTCAGCTAGGCAAAAATGATATTAGGAAATAACAAGAAAGTGCATGATATCAGAAATTTGTGAAAAATTGTCATAACACTATAGAAATTTTTGTGAATTAAAGGGAGAACTAGGGGGCTGGAGTGGTGGATCAGCGGTTTTGGCACTTACCTAGCATATGCAAGGACACCGGTTCAAAGCCCAGCACCACGTACATAACAAAGTGTTGTGGCCAGGAAAGCACAGGGAAAACTAAATAAAAGTGATCCTTTCTCTCTCTCTTTCTCTCTCTCTCTCTCTCTAAAAAAAAAGAAAGAGAAAGAGAACTGGGTAGAATAATTTTCAGCGAATGTTGAATAGAGCAAAAAAAAGTAGAAATAATACAAACTATTGAAAATCATTTTTATTGATTTATTTCTCCTATTATGTAGTATTATTGGTGGTGTTTATTTAATAAGTATGGTTTTTAATAGTTCCATTTTCTCCCTCTCCCTTAGCTTAAGCTTATTAAATAGATGAAAGCAAAAAGCATGCATTGCACTCAGTGGTCTCTTTTTCCCAGACACCTTGTTGTGTATTTTCTGTAAGCAAAGATATTCTCCTATGTAACCACAACTCAGCTATCAAAATCAGACCGTCACCTTTATATGTTACTATCATCTAACTATAAAACTCTATTCAGAACTTGTCAATTGCTGCCAACAACGTCTGATGCAATTCAGAATTACATGTTACATCTAGCTGCATTCTCTCTCTGATCTCTTTTGGTCTATAATTGATTTTCAAATTGACACATTTGCAGAATACAGAACAGTTGTTCTTGGAATATTTTTCAACATGGTTATGTCTGATGTTGACTTAGGAGTACATGTAGAACTACCACTCTGCCAGGAATATCCTGTGTGTGATGCTGTGTTCTCACTGCATCCTATCAAATGCCATTCTGTCCCTGATTGATAGCAATTAATCATTTGTTTAAGGTAGTGTCTCCTAGTCTCCTCTACTACAAGAAAATTATTTTCCCCATTGTAATTATAAATATTCTGTGTGAAGGAATTTGGAAACTATGTGAATATGCTAATCCTCAACAAAATTTAAAACTATTTTAAAGTTTATAATTTCATGGCTTTCTTTTTATCTACTGCATTGTATTCTGTTACTATCATTCTTTATTTGAAACTGAAATTACTATGGACTTGGCTGGCAGGAACATATTTAAATTGAATTTTATACTCTTTTGTGATATTTAATGGTCCTTTAAACACTCTTGCCTATTGCTAAAAGTTGTTCTAGGTTCTTTTTATATTGTCCCTCCCCAACCTGTGAGACCATCAATTTCTACAATTCTATTTATTTTTATGGAAAATGGTACCTTGAAATAAATATCTAAATACTAAATTGTTGTGTTCTTTTGGATAAGCAAGTGTCTCCTAGGACCATAGTGAGTAAAACTTAGGATAATGTGATTTTAGATAAATAGGTAGATAGGTAGGTAGGTAGGTGGATAGATGATAGATATATATATCAATAGATAGATAAATAATGGACATATCCATAATAGATTCCTTTCTATACATATAAAAATATCATGCTCACATAAATACCTCTAATTTCTAATCCAGTACATCAGGTTTTATTCTTATGTCTCCCTTTCTATATTTGTATGTACCATCTTTTGAAATGAGAAGCACATATTCAATGCTATTTAATGTGTTTACCTATTTAATGAAGCCCCCGTGTGCACCCACGCTACCATTCTTATCCCTTTGTAGAAAACTTTATCTCCTTGCTCAAGCTTTGACAAGCTGTTTTAGGTCCATAAACTTCTAGGAAGCCCTCCTTGCCTTGTCTGGTTTCTGAAACCCCATACCAGTGTTTTCCTCCATAGGCATATAGTTCTGGTAGGAGTATAAATTGTTTATAGAAGCAATCTGTTATATTCATAAAAAATTTAAACTGTACTTTTTCTGGGAAACCATTTCCTACTAGGAATTTAGCATACATAAATACTCTAATTTTCACAAAAAGATGTGTGTATATAGATTTTAGAATAATTAAAAGTTACAAACCATGTAAAAGTCCATACTGGGAAAGGGAAGTTTTAAACACACATTCACACACACACACACATACACACATATTAGCTAACCATGAATTCCCAGTAAGACAGCGGTAAAAGAAGATATTCAAGATGTAAGTTTAAAGAAATAAAATTACTACAGGAAAATCGCAACTGAAAACAAAAGAAATCTATAGCTAGATACCTAGAGAGAGGAAGGGAGCAAATCAAACTGAGAACAGCCTTAGGAAAGAACCACGAGGGCTCACACAGCTGTGACTTTGATAGCCATATAAAGCACCTGTATTCACCAGGTTAGACCATTCCTGCTTGGCTTTAGGTCTCTCCTCTGACTTCATTTTGCTCTCTTTCTACCTGGACCACATTGCTCTTTTGTCTGTTCCCCAAAGGTCCCCACTCCCCAGAAGACTCAGGGTTGTGTCCCAGCTTGGAAGAACCTTTAGTCATGACATTGGAATCGCGCTTACTTGTTCCAACTGAAAATGCTGAGGGCCCTAACACATTTCCTTTTCTCTGATATAAACAAATATGCAACATAAATCATTTCTAGAGGAAGATTATCCACTCTTTTTAGTTGAACTTAAGCTGATAAAAGCATAATAGTATTGCTCTTCTCAAACTACATTTGCATATAAATAGATTCCTTCCAACTTTAACTTTTTAATCAGGATCAAAGGCAGAAGCATTAATAGGAGAGGCCAACTGCACCTTCAGACTCCCTTGTCCAGGTAGCATTCTATTTCAGTTCACTGCATTCCGTTAGGTAAGTTCTCTCTCTTGTTTAATTTATTCTCTGTAGTTTAAACATTGCAGGGAATCATTGTTACGTATTCATGCATTCTTGGATATTGACGTAGCAAGTTAAGGCAGATCTTAGTCCAGGATCTCCTCCCTTTCATCCCTTCCCCACTCTCATGTCTCCTCTGTAATATCCCCATGCCATAATTGGAAATGAGCATATACACGTATATTAATTTTTGAAATTTCTGAGTTTTTCTGCCCACCTGAGTATAGTTAGGCTTCTCGTGGGAATTGAGAGTTCCCAGTTGTATTGGTAACACCCCTTAACCCTTTCTTCCCTCCCTGCCTCCCTCTTTTCTCCCCTCACCTTCATAGTTATGGTTCCCCAAGCTTATGTGAAATTTCAGCTATGGTGTGTTTATTACTTAAACTTAGCTAACCTTTATCCTGTCTTAGGTTTTATTCTAGCTTCCACATATGAGAGGAAACATTTGGACCTGAAGTCTCTCTGTTTGGGGTATTTCATTCAGCATAATTTTATCCATTTCCATCCATTTGGCTGCAAATGCCATGATATCATTCTCTGTAATAGCAGAGTAGAACTCCACTGTATACATATACCACAGTTCTTAGATCCATCCATCCAGTGAGGGGCATCTGGGTTGGTTCTATAGTTTAGCTATTGTAAATTGAGCTGCTATAAACATTGATGCAGCTTTGTCTCTGAAATATATGGATTCTACATGTTCTGGGAAAACACCCAGGAGTGGGAGAGCTGGGTTGAAACAGTGATTCCAACCCTAATTTTTGGAGGGGATCTCCAAACTGCTTTCTGGAGTGGCTATACAAGTTTGCAGTCCCACCAACAGTGTGTTAGTCTTCCTTTTTCCCCACAACCCCCTCCAGCACCTGCTATTGTTCCTATTATTCATTTTTGCCATTCCGACTGGTGAGGTGGAATCTCACTGAAGTTTTAATTTGCATTTCTCTAATTGCTAGTGATATAGAACATTTTCTCATATATTTATTGGCTTGTTGAAATTCCTCTGTTGAGAAGTTTCTGTTCAGTTCTCTAGCCCATTTCTTGATTGGGTTATTTGTCATTTTGGTGTTTAGTTTTATGAGTTCATTTTATATTCTGGATATTAACCCCTGTCAGAGGTGTATCAGGCAAAGATTTTCTCCCATTGTGTAGGTTCTGTCTTGATACTCTTGACTAATTCTTTATCTGTGCAGAAGCTTTTCAATTTAATGGCACCCCACTCATTGATTCTTGGCTTTAATGTTTTTTCATTACTTTGACATAGTCTTATATATTGGAGGGAATTGTGGTTACTTATTCATGCATACATATATATTGACATAGTGAGTTAAGGTCTATCCTAAACTGGGATCTATCCCCCTTCATTCATTCCCTGAAATCATGTCACCTCTGTAAGTCCACCATACTATAGTTTGAAATGAACATTTACATGTATAATAATTGTTGACATATCTGAGTTTCTCTCCCTACCTCTGTATAGTTAGGCTGCTAATGAGAGTTGAGTATTCCTCCTTGTATTGATTACACCCCTTTACCCTCCCTCTCTTTTCTGCCTCCCTCTTTTCTCCCCACACTTTCATAAGTTTGGTTCCCTGAGCTTATGTGGAGTCTCAACTATGGTGAGTTTATATCCTCCTGTCTTAGGTTTTACACTAGCTTAAACATTTGAGAGAAAACATTTGGCCCTTAAGTTTCTGAGTTTGGGATATTTCACTCAGCACAATTTCTTCCATTTCCATCCATTTGGGTGCAAAAGGCAAGATATCATTCTTTCTAATAGCAGAGTAGAACTCCATTGTGTATATACGACACAATTATTTAATCCATTCATCCAACGAGGGGCAACTAGGTTGGTTCCATAGTTTAGCTATTATAAATTAAGCTGCTATAAACATTGGTTTAGCGGTGTCTCTGTAGTATACTGATTCTAGCTCTTTTTGGAAAATACCCAGGAGTGGGATAGCTGAGTCATAAGGTAGTTCCATCCCTTGTTTTTGAGGAGTCTCCACACTGCTTTCTGGAGTGGCTGTACTAGTTTGCAGTCCCACCAATAGTGTGTTAATGTTCCTTTCTCCCTATCAGCCCTCCGGCATCTGTTATTGTTCATATTCTTCATTATTGGCACTCTTACTGAGAGTGAGGTGGAATTTCAGTAAAGTATTGATTTGATTTCCTCTGATTGCTAGTGATGTAGAATATTTTCTCTTATATTTATTAGCTTTCTGGACTTCCTTTGTTGAGAAGTTTCTATTTAGTTCCCTAGCCTATTTATTGATTGGATTATTTGTGTGTTTGGTGTTCAGTTTTTTTAATCCTTTGTATATTCAGGGTATCAGTCACCTGTTGGAAGGAGAGCATGTAATGATTTTCTCCACTCTGTAACTTTTCTCTTGATACTCTAGACTAAATCTTTAGCTGAGCAGAAGCTTTTCAGTTTAATGGCACCCTACTCATTGATTCTTCACTTTAATCTTGAGCTAAGTGAGTCTTGTTGAGGAAGGAGTTTCCTACACCAATATCAGGGAATGTTGATCCTACTTTTTCTTCTAGAAATTGTATAATTGCCAGTTTGATTCCTAATTGTTTGATCCATTTCAATTTGATTTTTGTGTAGTGTGAGACATAAGGATCTAGTTTCAGTTGTCTGCGTATGGCTGTCCAGTTTGTCCAGCACCATTTGTTGAACAGGCTCTTTTCTCCACACTATATATTTGCCCCCATTGACAAATTTCAGATGGTTAAAGATTTGTGAATTTGTCTCTGTATCTTTAGTTCTGTTCCATTGGTTTTCATATCTGTTTTGGTACCAATACCATGTATTTTAGTTACTGTAGTCCTATGGTATAATTTCAGGTCAGGTATTGTAACATCTCCTGCTTCCTCTTTCTTGCTTAGTAATGTTTTGGCTATTTTGAGTTTCCTGGTATTCCAAATGAATTTGACAGTTGCTTTTTCTATATCCATGAAGAATGTCATTGGTATCTTGTTGGGGATTGCATTGAATCTATACAGGGCTTTTGGATGAATGGCCATTTTCACTTTATTGATTCTGCCTACCTAAGAACATGGAATGTTTTTCCATCTTCTCAGGTCTTCTTCAATCTCTTTTTCTAATGTTCAATAGTTTTCATTGTACAGATCCTTTATATCCTTTTTTAGATTAATGTGCATGTATTTTATTATTTTTGAAGATATTGTGAATAGGACAAATTTCCTGATTTCTTCTTTGGCAGAATCACTGTTGGAATATAGGAAAGCTATTGATTTATGAGTGTTGATCTTATAACCAGCCACTTTGCTGAATTCATTTATAAGCTCTAGAACTCCTCTGAAACAGCTTTTTGCATCTGCTATGTGTAGGATCATGTCATCAGCAAATAGAGATAGCTTGACTTCTTTTCCTTTTCAAATTCCTTTGATTTCCTTCTCTTGCTTGATAGCTCTGTCTAGGGATTCAAGGACTTTATTGAATAAGTGCGGTGAGAGTGGACAGCCTTTCCTTGTACCTGAATTTAGTGGGAATGCTTTCAGTACCTTTCCATTAATTATAGTGTTGGCTATGGGTTTGTCATAAATGGCTCTTACAAAATTATGGTGTGTTCCTTTGATTCCTATCTTCTCTAGAGTTTTCAACATAAATGGGTGTTGAATTTAATCAAAGGCATTTTCTATAGTAATTGAGATGATCACATGGTTTTGTCTTTAATTATATTTAAGTGGTAAATAACATTTATTGATTTGTGGTTCCAGCCTCGTATTCCTGGAATGAAGCCCAATTGATTATTAAGTATTATCTTTTTGAAGTGTTTTTGGATGTGGATTGCTAAAATTTTACTAAAGATTTTTGCATCTATGTTCATCAGGAAAACTGGTCTGTAGTTTTCTTTTCTTGATGTGTCTTTGTTGGATTTTGGAATCAGGGTTATATTTTCCTTGTAAAAAGTATTTGGGAGGGTTTTGTCCCTTTCAATTTCATGGAATAGGTGTTAATTCTTATGTAAAGGTCTGGTAGAACTCTGATGAGAATCCATCTGGTCCTGGCTTTTTTTTTTTTTTTTTTTTAGAAGGCCTTTGATTGCTGTTTCAACTTTGCTACCTAGATTGGTTGGTTTAGGTTTTCAATGTCCTACAGTGTTAATTTGGGAGTGTCATATGTGGGTAGGTATTTTTCCATGTATTCAGATTATCAATCTTAGAAGAGTACAGTTTTTCAAAATTAGCTTTGATAATCCTCTGGATTTCAGTTGAGTCAGTGGTGATATCTCCATTTTCATTTTTGATTTTGTTGAATTGCTTCATTTCCTTCTTTCTTTTGGTGAGGTTGGCTAGGGGTCTGTCAATTTGTTTATTTTTTCAAAGAACCAAGTCTTTGCTTTGTTGAGTCTTTGTAAATTTTTTTGTTATTGTTCTCAATTTCATTGATTTTATCTCTGATTTTGGTTATTTCCTGCCTTCTGTTGGATTTGGAATTGGATTGTTCCTCTTTTTTTAGATATTTGAGTTGGAGCAAAAGATTATTTATTTGGTCTATTTCCTGATATTTGATGAGGGTACTCAGAGTTATACAATTTACCTCTTAGGAATGCTTTCATATTGTTGCAGAGATTCTTATATGCTGTGTCATCATTCTCATTCATTTCTAAGAATTTCTTGATTTCTGTTCTCATTTTATCTTTGAATCATTCTTCGTTTAAGAGGGAATTATTCAATCTCCAAGTATTTATGTACTTTCTATTGTTTTCCTTACTATTAATTGCTAAGGTCATATCATAGGGTTCTAAAAGGATACATGGGATTATATCAACTATTTTGTATTTGCTAAGGTTTCCTTTGTGGACTAGGATATGACCTATTATGGAGAAGGATCCATGTGCTGCTGGGAAGAAAGTAAACTCAGACTTTCAGGATGGCATTCACTCCACCTTCAGTGACTCCCAGAAGCTCCTGAGAATCACCTCACTCTACAGGAGAGCACTCGGATTCCCACCGGTAGTTCAAAGCTCCTAGTGTGGGGGAACATTATCCCCTGCTAATTTCTGTAACTCCAAAGGAATAGCATGGTCCATTAATGAATATAAAGGAGAGCTTAGTGGAGCCGGAGAAATCTGCCCCACCCCAGGGGAGAGGGGAGCTACTCTGGAGGGGATGAAACAGAGCCAGTTTCCTAACCAAATACCCTAACCCAGCCCCCAGCCGGCTGTGAACTCCCTGATCTGTTGTCTCTTAATTTACATAATCCTGCATAAAGCACTGAGATTTAATAGTTCACATTAGCAAATTTGCAGCTCTCCTTGCTAACTGCTAGCTACGGTAGCCGTTATGATGTATCCCTGAGGGCGGGGCGGGTTGCTCAGCAAAAAAGTGATCTTAGACACACAGCCAGAAAACCAGAATCCATCGCCCCAAGATTGGACCCTTCCCCAAAGGGTCTGTGTGGTGCTAGGAATTCATGCTCCACCTCTGGTTGTCACCCCAGGAGCCAGGGAAGGAGAAAATTTGGCACAAGATCTCTAACTCAATCACGGAGGAAAATAATTCTCCACCAGTGCCCTTGGGTTACAAGAGCTGATTTTAAAGTCCTTTAACATAAGTGCTCGCACCAGCACGGGAGAGCAGAGCGGGGAGGTCACCCAGCAGTGTTACGGGGCAGGGCCTCAGTACCCAAGAGCGGAAACAGAAGCTACCCCTTCCCACCAACTGCAATCTGCCCTAGGGGCTGTATGGAGCTGCCATTCTCCTCTCCAGCTCATAAACCTCTCCGTTGGCCACCTTCTGCCCTTTTGCTGCCCTGCTCCTTGTCCAAATAGGAGGAGCCTGTGATCAGAACTCGCTCCAGCAGGGCACATCTCTCTAAAGAGGATCCTCTGCTTCAGCCTCTGCTTGATATCTGCCTCAGGAAGCTTTGAATGTATGGGGCAGCTTGGGCTTCCCCTTAGAATCTGAGCTCCTTGCATAGCGGAGGCTTCCTAGGCCCTAACCTCTCCAGGTGGGCGCCTCCTAGTGCTTGCAACTGAGAATCACATAAACACTGGCATGATCTGGTCCATCTTTCACAGGTTTCAGTCAACCCTACAGAGCAGCTCTTGGGACTTATGAAGATCACAAGACAAGCAGAGTGGGTCACAAGTGATCCTCTCCTTGGATCAGTCAGAGACCCACACATCTACACTGAGTGCATACATCAAAAATTTTGAAAGAGATCAGATAAATAGCCTTATGCTTCAACTCAAACAACTATAAAATGAGGAACAGTACAACCCCAAATCTAACAGAAGACAGGATATTACCAAAAATCAGAGCTGAAATCAATGAAATTGAGAACAAAAAAACTATACAAACTATTAACAAAACTAAGAGTTGGTTCTTCGAATGAGTGAACAAAATCAACACACCGCTTGCCAATCTCACCAAAAGAAAGAAAGAAATGAAGCAAATCAACAAAATCAAAGATGAAAATGGGAGTATCACCATAGACTCATCCAAGATCCAGAAGATTATCAGAATCTATTTTAAAAATTTATACTCTGCCAAATTTGATAACCTGGAGGACTTGGACACACATGACATCCCCTCTTTAACACAGGAGGACATTGAAAATCTAAACCAACCTATCACAGATAGCAAAATTGAAGCAGCAATCAAAGCTCTCCAAACAAAAAGAAGCCCAGGTCCAGATGCACATACAGCTGAATTCTACCAAGCCTTCACAGAAGAACTAACACTGATCCTCTACAAGCTCTTCCAGGAAATCGATAGAGCGAGATCACTCCCAAACACTTTTTATGAAGCAAATATTACACTGATTACAAAACCCAAAAAAGACATGTCAAGGAAAGAAAACTACAGACCAATTTCCCTGATGAACATCCATGCAAAAATCCTTAATAAAATTTTAGCTAATCGGATACAAAAGCACATTAAAAAGATAATACATTATGATCAAGTGGGCTTCATTCCAGGAAAACAAGGCTAGTTCAAAATACACAAGTCAATAAATGTAATTCACCGCATAAAAAGAATTAAAAACAAAAATCATATAATCATCTCAATTGATGCAGAAAAGGCATTTGATAAAATTCAACATCACTTTATCCTCAAAACTCTGGAAAATATAGGGATCAAGGGAAAATACTTTAACTATGTCAGTTCCATTTACGACAGATCCATAGCCAACATTATCCTCAATGAAGAAAAACTGAAAGCATTTCCAGTGAATTCAGGAACAAGACAAGGATGTCCACTTTCCCTACTCTTGTTCAATATAGTCCTTGAAATCCTTGCCAGAGCTATCAGGCAAGACAAGGAAATCAAAAGTATTTGTATAGGAAAAGAGGAAGTTATCGCTATTTGCTGATGACATGATTCTATACCTAGAAGACCCAATATCATTGGCCAGAAAACTCCTAGAGCTTATAGAGATGATTTCAGCAAAGTAGCTGGCTACAAGGTCAACTACAGTAAGTCTCTAGCTTTCATTTGCTCCAGCAACAAATCTGCAGAAGAAATCAGGAAATCTCTCCCATTCACCATCTCCTCCAAAAAAATGAAATACTTGGACATTAACCTTACAAAGAATGTTAAGGACCTCTTCAAAGAAAACTATCAAACACTAAAAAAAGAAATTACAGAAGACCTAAGTAGATGTAAAAACATTCCATGCTCATGGTTAGCCAGAATCAATATAATAAAGATGGCCATTCTACCCAAAGCCCTGTACAGATTTAATGCAATTCCCATCAAGATACCTATGGCATTCTTCACAGACATAGAAAAAGCAATTCTCAGGTTCGTGTGGAACAACAGGAGATGCAGACTAGCCAAAACACTACTCTATAGAAAGGAAGAAGTAGGGAGTATCTTAATTCCTGACCTTAAATTATACTACAGAGCCGTAGTAGCGAAAACAGCATGGTATTGGTATCAAAACAGAACCAAAGATCAGTGGAACAGAATAGAAGATCCTGAGACAAACCCACCATGTCCTTAACTATTTGATATCTGATAAAGGGGGCAAAAGCATAGTGTGGAAGAAAGATAGGCTGTTCAACAAATGGGGCTGGACAAATTGGACAGTCATGTGTAGACAATTGAAGCTGGATCCTTATCTTTCCCCTCTACACTAAAATTAAATCAAAATGGGTCAAAGATCTGCATATTAAGCCAACAACTTTAAACTTACTAGAAAAAGAAGTAGGGTCAACACTACAACACATAGAAGTCGGCAGCACCTTCCTCAACAAAACTCCCATGTCGCAAGCAATAAAGTCAAGAATAAATGAATGGGATGCAATTAAACTAAAAAGTTTTTGCACAGCTAAAGATCTAGTCAAAAGCATCAAGAGAGAACCTACAGAATGGGAGAAAACCTTTGCCTGCTACACCTTGGACAGAAGGCTAATATCCAGAATATACAAGGAACTAAAGAAACTAAACACCAAAACAACAAATAATCCAATCAGTAAATGGGCTACAGATCTTAAAAAAAACTTCTCACCAGTGGAAGTCCATAAAGCCCATAAATACATGAGAAAATTCTCTACATCATTAATTATAAGGCAAATGCAAATAAAAACTTCAATGAGATACCACCTCACTCCTGTTAGATTGGCAAAAATGAAAAATTCTAACAACAGATGCTGGAGGGGCTGTGGGAAAATAGGAACACTGTTATACTGCTGGTGGGACTGCAAACTGGTTCAGCCACTCTGGAAAGCAGTGTGGAGAATTCTCAAAAAATTAAGGATGGAACCACCATACAACCCAGCTATCCCACTACTGGGTATTTTCCCAAAATAGTTAGAATCAACCTATTATAGTGATGTGTCTTCCTCAATGTTTATAGCAGCTCAATCTACTACAGATAGATCATGGAACCAACACAGATGCCCCTCACTCGACGAGTGGATTACAAAAACTTTGGTACTTATATACAATGGAACACTACTCAGCCACTAGAGAAGGCGATATCATGGCTTTTGCAGCCAAATGGATGGAGATGGAAGGAATTATGCTAAGTGAAGCATCCCAGTCTCAGAGACTCAAGGGCGGAATGTTTTCACTCATCTGTGGAAGCTAGAATATATGGGGAAGCAGTATGTTAGACTTTTAAGCTAATAATAACTTCAAATTGTATGATTCTCAAAGCAACAGGGAGACGACTCCCTAGGACACTTAAAGGTGTAGAGAGGGGGGAGGCGGGGAGGTGGTAGGAAGAAATCCTAGGAGACTGAGGGTGGGAATGTGGGGGAATCATCACAGAAGGAGATCTCTGTCCTACATGAGATATCCATTTAACTCAGGAGTTCTTCTGGGGAAAAAGCAGCAGGAGGAACCTAAGCTGGACATCTATGATATGGCATTAGCCCTGGATAAC
>PVKS010046353.1:0-13338 GCA_004027875.1 Aplodontia rufa
CTCTAATTAAGGAAACTTTTACTGCTATAAAAGATGGGAAATTGGGCTATGACCGTTCTTTAGCTACTTCCAGCTGAGAAGGGGTGAAGAGGAGAAATGGTCTGGGTTTCCTTCTAAAATGTTTGGGTCAATTAAGGGGTCCATGATAAAGGCCATCTGGAGTGCTGGTGGGTGATTCCATCTTCATCACCATCAGGAGTTTAACAGATTTTAACTTGTAATGAATCAGCTGAACTAAGATATCAAAAAGTTAATGTCAGAATGAAAATTAACATTGAGTCTAAGAGAGGGAGAACCAGGTCTGTTATTTGGCTCCTCAAAGACAAACTGTATTGTAATTGAGAGTCTAGGGGGTATACAGGAAAAAGGCATCTAATACAGTAAATGAAATAACAGTATCTAGGATCTCAAATGAGAGAGTATAAGAATTAGGCATCACAGAGTGGAAGTGAATGACTGCTTCATGAATTACCTTAAGGCCTTGGAGTAGGTGCCATGTTCCCACCTCTGGCATGGAAAAACAGAGGGATCCTTAAGGGCTATTTTAACTGAACTGCACTTTTGCTTGCCCAATTCTGCTTTTAGTGGCCCATATCTCAGGATTTATATCACGTTTTAATATACGCAAGCATAGTGGTCCCAGGGGCCCTAGATTTATCATGATAGAATCTTGAATCTTTGAAAGTAAATCTTACCCTAATAAGGAATAGGACACTCTTTAGACTATCAGGAACACATGAGAAAATGTCATCCTGTCCCATTTACAGCTTAATGGAAGAGTCAAGCTTCTAGTTACAGGCCCTCCAGACACTCATTGCACAGTCACAGTATTAGAGGAGGGGAATCCAGGGTAAGAGACAAGTATGGAAAGGCTAGTGCCAGTGTCCAAGAGGAAATTGACCTTTTGGCTCCCTATGGAGAAGCATACCCAGGGCTCATGCATGGTGATAAGAGTCACAGGTACCATTAAAGCCTACCTCGGCCCTGTCAGGACTGTGTGTGAAACTCTGGACCTGAGCTTCTGCACCTATGGGGACATTTATTCCTCCAGTGATTGCCTTAACAGATAGGACAGGGCCTTGGTGGTGGTTGCTTGGCCTGTGGGCATTCCTGCAGGCAATGTCCCCCTTTTTCACAATAGACATAAGTCCTTTTTGTGTCTTGGGGTCCATTCCATTTCTCTCCTTTATTATCCCAGACGCTTACTCCTTTCAGGGCCATAACCAGTGCCTCAGCTTTTTCCTGTCTCTATGTGCCCTTTCTTTCCTTTCCTCCTGATCATTGTTATAAAAGTTGGAGGTTGCAAGCTGGGGGATGTTATCTAATGACTGATCAGGGCCATATACCAGTTATTATAATGACCATCTGAGTGATAAATTTGTCCTTTGAAATTATGCGGCTCTCTATGGACTCAATCCATAATGATGTGTTTTCTCAATGCCTCTCTGAGTTTTCCAGAAAGACAGTTGGGTTTACCTGAGTCTATGTAAATATTAGTTAAGACACAACCTTATATCTCAAACATAAATCAAACGAAAGCTAAGAGGGCTCCTTTTTATGGAAAGGGTAGCAAAATGTTTTTATGTTCCACATTGCTAATCTTTAAACAAATTAGGCTCTCTTTAATTACTTTCCAAAAATACAGTTAAATTGTATCCCAGTGTAAAGAGTCAGGTTATTGTTATCCAACTATAAAATATTAAATGACATAAATAAATCCCTAATTAAATTTGTTGTTTCCATATAAACCTGAAGGAGAACATTGTTACAAACAACTTTGGTTTGGAAACACCAGTTTGGGAAATGCTGTCCTAAGTTTTACCCCTTAAAAGATTTATACACTTGGAGGACAAGAATAATTTGATACACAACAAAAGCCAGTATTAATTACACAGATGTCCTCATATTAACTAAATTTAACCTTTGAAGAAAAATTCAGAATCCATAGTATATTATAACAATAATCAAAGATCTGTACAGGTTTAGCAATAGCTTTAAATTTTCTAAATTTAGGAAAGTATTGATGATCAGAGATAGACTTATCTGGTGTATAGCAATGAAATATATATGTTAGTTAAAGCAAACAGATATAACTTAGATTTTGAAATACAATGTGTAAAAGAAAGCATGCTTGATGCCTTGTTTGTAACCCTACATAAGTTTTTATTTTATAAACTTACATGACACTTAAACAAGGCTCAGATAAACCTCTAGCTCTTAAATATAGTTCTGTTTACATGTATTAAGTGTCAGCCACATTGTAATAACCTAAAAACAGTTGTTCATTTAATGTTATGAAGTAATAATTTAAAAGGTTTTAAAACAGGTACAAACCATAACTCCTTTAAGATTTAGTTTTCTGAAGTAATTAAACCTAACATCAGGAATTATCTTGATAAGAGCAGATCAGTGTTTTAAGAAACCCTTGTTACTTCAACACATAGAATTAGATTCTGGTTCATAACACTACATTAATGTTTGAAATTAAGTGAAACCTTAAATAACTTTAAATTGTGACAATTATATTTAATTTAATTCCACAAAGACTTTTGAGATTTACCCTCCACAAACCTTCTGCAACTTACTTAGACACTTTATATTTCTTCATCTAGAAACATTTCTTTCATCATCCAGGAACATTTCTTTCATTCCAATTTCCATATCAAAGTATATTTCCATACCTATAACTTTCTTACATTTATTTCCTATTTGCTGGCTCTTTCTTAAACTTACATTTTGAAACAATACTTATAAAATTTCTGAATCTTTCTAATTACTCCTCCTAATAAGATCAAATATTTTATGCTATTTATAGTACTTTAATTGATATTACACCTGTTAGAATTTTAACTCTTATTAACCTTGCTTTTGGTGAAGACCCAGATAAAAGCAATCTTAAATTATATCTTTTAGTTTCCAATCTATAAAAGCACATTTAATAAGCCCAAATGCATGTTACCTTATAGAATTCACAAAAACACACTTAATAAATCCAAATGTGTCATGTTATAAAAACTAAGAAGTCAAATGTACCTAGTGATTGATGTTTGAACATTTTGACTTTGCAAATTGATCAGATATCTCCTTTAACAAACACATTTATGGAGATTAATCCCATTTATGATAACTCTAATTTACTCATTTTTAATTATTAACTTTAGATTACCCATGAAACCAGGATTCCAGATAAATATAAGCCATCCCGTTGAAGAAAAATCCTAGAAGCAATGAATGCTACAATTTAAACATTTGCAGAAGCCAACATGCTATTGATTGACCACCTAGACAACATGTACGCTAGTAATCTTAAACACATCTTTACTCTTATGTTTAAATGATTTAGATTGACCCTCTTTTTAAATGTTTATGTCTCATGAACTAAAGTCATTTAAATCCATTTTCCTTTTCTTAAATTTAATTTATGAGTGCTCATCTATAAACCAATATGGTACCCTGTTGATCACAACATATAACACACATGTAGACAAACACACGGGACAGATGTGCACAAACAAAAAAAAAAACAAGAGAAAACACAGATTTTAGAGCCTCTCTTTGAATAATTGACCTTTTGAATAAAGACAGCAGTAGCAAAATCACAATTAAAAACTCTAGTTAGAGGGGCTGGAGCGGTGGCTCACCAGTTATGGCACTTGCCCAGCATGCACGAGTACATGGGTTCAAACCCCAGCACCCATGTACACAGCTAAGTGTCAGAGCAATGAAAGCCATGTGAAAAACTAATAAAAAAATTGATTCTTTCTGAATCTCTCTCTCTCTCTCTCTCTCTCTCTGTCCTCTCTTAAAAAAAACTCTAGTTAGATAAAACAAGACTGACTGAAAAATATATTTAGGTGCACAAAATGACAGATGAATTCACCAGTAATATTGAGCACAAAACCCCAAAAAATGAAATGGCTGTATTTATTCTAGTAAAGGAGCATGTAAACATCTTTAGCAGACCAGAGTGCACTTTTGAATCAGAGTTAGAGTTAGCCCAGGCATTAAAAGAATGAGAGCTGGTGAAATCCTCAGGAAGTTGTTTTTTAAGAATGAAGAAAATCTATTTGGAATCTTTCCAATTTCCTTCTTTGTGTCCAAACGAAGAGAAGAGAAAACTCTGCAGGAACTAGTGTCTCCTGATATTCTTGTGCCTGTTCTATCAGCTTCCTAAAGCTGAGTCTCTGTTACATTATCTCCAAAAGTATAAGAATATAGGCCTCTTAAGCATCTCTAAAGGCCTGGAACATGGAGCAGCTGGCCTTTCCAGATCCTTTCCATCTATCTCTCCTGCTAGAATCTCAGAGTGCAGGAAAAGAGTAAACAGTCCCTTAGGCCTCACAGTTGCTTGAATTTAAAAGTGGTTCTTTAAGCATTTTTCCCCCTCTGGTCTAAAACTGGTTTAGGGCATTAGCTCATGTAGTTTGCATTTTTTATTTCTTTTTATTAAGAAATTTAGTTATTGTACAGTCAAAAATGCATCCAAACTAACAATATGATATGTATATATTCTTGCATCAGATTTACCCCCTAGATCCCTCCATATTCTCCTTCCCTTTCCCCATCCTCTCCTGCCCCCTCCCCCTCCTTCCCAATACATATCCATGATTGCCCTAGATTGTGTGTTACTATGCCTTTGCTGGGTCTAATACATGAGGTTGACTACCTTTCACACAGACCTCGGTTTAGTTCCAGCCTCCACAAATGAGTGAAAACTCTCTGAGTGGGCTAACTGTGCTCATCATGATTTTTTCCATTGCCATCCATTTACCTTCAAAGTCTGCAATATCATTGTTTCTAATTGCTGAGTAGAACTCCATGGTATATACAACTACAGTTTTTTTGACCCATTCATCCAGTGAGGGGCATCTGGGTTGGTTCTATAATTCAGCTATTGTAAATTGAGCTGCTAGGAACATACATTTTGCTGTGTCACTGTAATGTGCTGATTCTAACTCCCCTGGAAAAATATCCAGAAGAGGTATAGCTGGATCATATGGTGGGTTCATTCCTAATTTTTTGAGGATTCTCCACACTGCTTTCCAGAGGGGCTGTACCAGTCTGCAGTTCCACCAACAGTGTGCTAGTATTCGTATCTCCCTGCAAACCCTCCAGCATCTGTTATTGCTTATATTCTTCATTTTTGCCCATCTGACTGGAGTGAGGTGAAATCCTAATGTAGTTTTGATTTTCATTTCTCTGATTACTAGTGATTTAGGACACTTTCTCATGTATTCATTGGCTTGCTCGATGTCCTCTGTTGAGAAGTTTCTATTTAGCTCTTTGTCCCATTTTTTATTGATTGGGCTGTTTATGTTTTTGATATTGAGATTTTTTGAGAACTTTGTAAATTCTGGATATTAGGTCCCTGTCAGAAGAATCACAGGCCATGATTCTCTCCCATTCTGTTGGAAGTCTCTTGACAATTTTGATCACTTCCTTAGCTGTGCAAAAGCTTTTTAGCTTCATGACATCCCACTCACTAATTTTTTTACTTTAGTTCTTTATGTTAGGAAATGTGTTGAGAAAGTCTTTGCCGCCTCCCAAATGCTGGTGTGCTGGTCCTAACTTGGTAACAGTTTTAATTCCTAATTCCTTGATCCATTTTGATTTGACTTTTGTGCAAGGTGAAAGATAAGGGTCTAATTTCAGCTTTCTGAACGTGGCTGTCTAGTTTGTCCAGCACCATTTGTTGAATAGGCTGCCTCTGCTCCATGTTATATTTTGGCCCCCTTTGTCAAAGTTCAGATGTTCAAAGATTTGTGGGTTTGTTTCAGAGTCTTCTATTCTGTTCCACTGGCCTTCATTCCTATTTTGATACCAGTACCATGCTGTTTTTGTTACTACAGCTCTGTAGTGTAGTTTTAGATGTGGTATTGCAAAACCACCTGTTTTGTCTTTCTTTCTTAGTAATGTTTTCGCTATTCTGGGTTTCTTGTTCTTCCAAATGAATTTGAGAATTGCTCTTTCTGTATCTGTAAAGAATTACATTGGTATCTTAATGGGGATTGTATTGAATCTATAAAGTGCTTTTGGCAGAATGGTCAATTTTATTATATTAATTCTGTCTAACCAAGAGCATGGAAGGAGTACCTACTTTCAAGATAATAAGATAGCTAGTAAATTGATACACTGTTATTGACTAAAGTCTATACTTTACTCATGTTTTGTTAATTTTAGCCAAATTTCCTATTTCTGTTCCAAAAAGAAGCTGAATGACCTCAAATGTCACAAACCATTATTTGTATGCTCAGCTATAAAGGTTTTTTTGAAAGGTTGGATAAAATTGACAAACCATTACGCAGACTGATTAAGAAAAAGGAAAGAGAGCTGAAATTATTAAAATCACACATGAAAGTAGTGATGTTACCGTTATAAGAATAATTTCTGAGCATTTGTACGCTAACAAATTAGATCATGCAAATGAAATGCAAATGTTCCTAGAAACACATAATCTATCATAATTGAGTCTCACACTGGATGTATTGGTGTGTACCTATAGTTCCAGCATTCCAGGAGGCTGAAAGGGGAGGATTATGTGAGTTCACAAGTTCAAGACCAGCTTGAGATTCTGTCTCAGGAAGAACAAATACAATAACAACACCAAATACTGAACCATGAGAATAGAAATATATGAAGAGACCTAAGACTGATAGAGATTAAATCAGTAATAAAATTAATGAAGAGGTATAGGACTTTTATATTGAAAACTATACAAAATGTACAAACCTTAACACAAAATAGGTCATAGACCTAAATAGAAAAGCAAAAGTATAAAACCATTAGAAGAAAATAGAGGTAAATCATTGTGAATGTGAGTTAAGTAATGGTTTCTTAAATATGACACCAAATGAATGAATTGGACATCATCAGCATGAAAAATATTTGTGTTGCAATTAATACTATTGAAAAAATAAAAATACGGGCCTGGAGCAGTGACTCAGCAGTTGGAGCCCTTGCCTGGCATGTGCAAGGTCCCAGGTTCAAACCCCAGCACACACACACTACTAAGTATTGGAGAAACAAAGCCCAGATGAAAAAATAAAATTGATTCTTTATTTCTCTCTCACTCTCTCCATCTCTCTTTAAAAAATGTAAAAAGACAATATACAAAATTGGAGGAAATATTTGCAAGTCATTTATATAATAATTGAGTTGTATCAAGAATACATTAAGAAACCCTGTGAGGTGACTCATCCCAGGGACTCAGGAGACTGATGCAGGAAGACTAAAGTTCAAACTCAGCCTTAGCAACTTAGGCCCTAAGCAACTTCGCAAAATCCTGCCACAGAATAAAAACTAAAAAAGGGCTGGTTCTGTGTCTCAGTGATTAAGCACCCCTGAATTCAAGACCTGGTATAAAAAAGCAAAAATAAATACATTAAGAAGTCTAATATTTTAAAAATAAAAATAATTAAAAAGAGGCAAAGAATTTAAATAAATAAAGTATTGGTGATGGTGTGATGAAATTTGAACCTTCATACAAATTCCTGATGGAAATGTAAAATTGTGCAGCTACTTTGGAAAACAGTTGGCAATTTTTGAAATGTTAAGGATCGGGTTTCCATATAAACTAGAAACTATATTCCTACGTACATAGTCAAGGTAAATGAAAACATACATCCATATAATAAACTATACCTGAATGCTTACAGCAGCATAACTACTAATATGCCCTCCAACTGATAAATACATAAATACAGTGGTTACATTAATATAATGGAATATTCTTCAGCCATAGAAAGGAATGATGTTCTTATATATCTTACAACATGAGTATACATTGAAAATATTATGGTAAGTGAAAGATGACAAGGGTTAGGATGCAGTTATGTGCATGTATGAACATAGCACATTGAAGCCCACATTTATGTATAATTATAGTACACCAACAAAAAATAAATAAATAGAAGATAGACAAGTAGAGTAGAAAAAGGGCCTCAGTGGTGGAAGAGGGGTGTACTGGTGAATTAAGTGGAGCAAATTATGTGATTGTATGAATATGTCATAATGAATGCCAATATGATGCATAATTACAATGCATGAATGAAAACATTAAAATTTTTAAAAAAGAAACAGGGCAGACAGAGAATACATTTTACATGATTATACTGGTATTAAATGCACAGAATAGGCAAATATATAAAGAAAGGAAATTAGTATTTACTTAGGCTTAGGAGGTAGGTTGAATAGAAATAGGGATTGAATTCTAATAGATATGAGGTTTCTTTTTTTTATTTTTGAACAACCTTACAAGATTTTAACAAAATAATATAAAATGTGTATATATTCTGGATATTGCAGTTATCCCCAGGAGTGCCCCCCCAATTACCCTCTCTTATCCCTCCCTTACCCTTCCCACTATAACTCTAAATAAAGTATTAGATTGTAAAGCATTACATCTTATCTGGATTTAAGATTTAACTCATGCAACTAGACCAACTTTCTCATTGTCCAGGGTCTAGTCCCCACCTCCACAGATGAGTGGCGACAATCCACCCTTAGATCTCTGGGTTAAGCTGATTTTATATGATATGAGGTTTCTTTTTGAGGGAAATAAAATTTTTTAAAATTGTGTTGACATGGTGGTTGCACAACCTTGTAAATTTACTAAAAGTAGACTTTTACACTTTGAGTGAATTTTATGGTTTATGAATTATAACTTGATAAAGCTGTTAAAAAGAGAAAACTGAATCACGAAGAAATAGAAAAATGTGAACAGACTTAGAACAGGTAAAGAGAACAAATTAGTAATCAAAAAATTCCCAACAAAGAAAATCCATGACCAAATAACTTAACTGCTGAATTCCATCAAATACTTAAAGAGAATTCAAAAGTCTTCCAAAAATTAAAGGGAACACTTCCTGATTCATTCTGTGAGATCAGCATTATACTGATAGTAAAATGAGATGAAGACACCACAAGGAAAGAAAACTAGAAACCAATAGCCCATATGAATATTGATGCAAAAATCTTCAAAATGTCAGCAATCTAACTTAGACAGTATTATAAAGGGACTCTACATCAACATCAAGTGAAATTCATTCCCAGAATGCAGTAATAATTCAATATACCAAAATCAACTAAAGTAATAAATCACATAAAGAGAACTAGAAAAGAAAAAAAATGATGTTCTTCATAGATATAGAAGAAAGCATTTGACAAACTCTCTTGAAAATAAAAACACTCAATAAAGTAGTAATGTACAGAGACTTCCTCAGCATAACAACAGCTATAGAATAAAAACCTACAACTAACAAAATACCCAATGGTGAAAGTATTAAAAAAAAGGTTTTCTAAGAAAATCAGAGGACTTGGGATTTAGCTCAGAGGTAAAGCCTAGCATGTATGATACCCATGGGTTAGATACACAGCCTCACATTACATTGGAACCAAGACAAAACATTTTTGCCACTTCTATTCAACAAAATATTAAATGTTCTAGTCAGAGTTACTGGGCAATAAAGAAAAAGAAAAAGCATCCAAACTAGAATGGAAGAATCAAAAGTACACTGTTCATAGATGATAGGATCCTAAATGTAGAAAATTCTAGACACTTCACAAAAAATCGTTAGAGCTAATAAATGAATTCAGCATCGTTTTTGCAAGATACAAAAACAACACATAAAGGTCACTTGTGTTTCTTTGTGCTAAAAATTAATAATCACAAAAGAAAATTAAGAAAACAGTTTCATTTATAATAGCATTGAATGAATAAAATACATTGGAATAAATTAATCATGGAAGCAAACATAAACAAAACTCATGTGTACCAGAGGTTACAAAACATTGCTGAAAGAAATCTAAAAAGACCTGTAAGCCAGGAGTAGTGGTGCAGACCTGTAATCCTAACTACTTGGGAGGCTGAGGCAGGATAATCACAAATTTGACCCCAGTGTGGGCAACTTAGTGAGGTCCTGCCTTAATGTTAAAAAATAAATAAATAAAAAAATAAAAAAGCATGCTGTATGACTTATTCTAATTACATCATGATTTTATAAAAATGTCAGTGTTTATCCTTTTGTCGAGTATATCTAACAAGTACAGGGGTGGGAGGAAGGGAAGCGAAGAGGAAATAGTGGGAACTGAGTTAAAACAAGGCACACTCCAAGCTTTTATAAATATTGCAAGGTAAATTCTATTATCACATATGTTAAAAAATGGAGTGAGTGGAAGAAAAGGGAAAGGGAAAAACTGGAGATTAATTAGAATAAGTTAAATCCCATGCTTTTATAATTATACTATTATATAATCTTATGTCATGTACACCTAAAACACGAACCAGTAAATAAAAAATAAATTTAAAAAATAAAAAGAAAAAAGGCTATAACTACAACTCAATGATAGAGTGTACCAGGATCAACCCCCGTACTGCTAAATAAATACTATAGTAAATATAAAATACAAATAAATGGAAAGACATTTGACACTCATTGACTGGCAGACTTAAAATTATTAAGATTATCATACTACTCAAAACAATATACAGATTCAATTCAATTCTTATCAAGATCCTTACAGCATTTGCTGCAGAGATAGAAATACTCATCCTAAAGTTCCTAAGAAATCTCTCAGAATCCCAAACAACTAAAATAATCTTGAAAAATAAGAAATATTGTAGGTCTCATACTTCTGATTTCACAACTTACTATAAAAGTACAATAATAAAAACAGGGTAATATTAGGATAAAGCAGAATATACACCAATGAAATAGAACAGAGAGCTCAGACATAAACCCTTTCATATTTGGTTAATTTTCAACAAGGATACAAAGACCATTAAATGGAATAAAAGGAAGTTTTTTCAACAAATGATACTGAGAAACTGGATGTCCACATGCAAACAAATGAAAATGGATTCTTATTTCATATCCTATGCAAAAAATAATTAAAAATCTACATGCCAGTGCTGAAACCATAAAACTTTTACAGGAAAACATGGGGGAAATGCTTTATGTCATTAAATTATATGATGATTCCTTAGAGTTGACACCAAAAGAACAGGTGACAAAAGAAATTTTGACCATGTTAAAATTAAAATTTGTGCAGCAAAGAATGCTATCAAGAGAATGAAACAAGTGGAGAATGGGAGAAAACATTTCAAAATTATGTCATAGATATCTTAATGTAACAATAATTCTTACAATTCAACAACAAAATGCCGAACAATCCAAAGGACTTCAATGCAAAGGACTTTAATGGGCATTTCTCCAAAAAATGATATACAATAGCCAATAAACACATGAAAAATGCTCAACATCACTAACCATTAAAGAAATGAAAAAAAATCAAAGTCACTTTAAGATATCACTTCAATTCCATTAGGATGGCAATTGACAAAAATAATAATAAACAGAAAATAAGATTCAGTGAAGATATGGAGAAACTAAAACTCTGGGGTATCATTGATAGGAATGTAATATAGTGTAGTCACTACAGAAAACATCATGGCGATTCCTCAAAAAGTTAAACATGGAATTTCACTTCTAGAGCTATACCTCAAAGAACTGAATGCATGAACTCAAGAAAATTATTTGCATACCAATTTCCATTGCAGAATTATTTAAAGTAGTAAAAAGGCTCACTACAAAAATCATTGAATTCTGCCAGGGAAGGAAAAGTTTAAAAAATTATACATCAATACTGCATTTTAAAGGAATATACACATAGACACTATTTTGAGAATCTCAGATTCAAACTAGACAAACGAATATTTATAGAGAATCAATTGCGAAGGATAACAGCTATTGAGATTTCCATTCTTCTGGCTTCTATCTACAGATTTTGGTGATTATGTTAGGTTGGTAGACTCTTGCTATCCCATTACCTTATCTCTTTTACTTGATACTCCCCAGAATATATAGAAAGGTCTTCATATATGTAACATATTTTGTCAAAGATATGAGATGAGAGACAAATGTACACTGCAACAATAAAAACACAACTGACTATTAGACATTCCTATTTATAAAAGTTCCCTCAAACATTTCTGCCACCTCAGGTTCTAATCTTTTTTCACGTTAATATGCCCTATTTCTCATTTGTGTCTTGGAAGCAAGCAAGTAATTATCAAAAGTTATAAGTATTAATAGAGCAACCAGAGAAGAAACAAACTCCCCCCAATATTTCAGGTAAAATAATCTAATTAAACTGGTTTCCCAAAACCTTCACAGGAGTCCAATTTTTCATGCCTGTGAGCTCTACATACATGTGATAACAAATTCAAAAGGAAGAAAGAGTATAAATCTCCCTCCCACCCTTATCTTCCCACTCTCTTCCACAGAGGCAATTATCTTTAGTAGTGTCTCACCATTACTAACGACTAATGTCCAGAAGACAACATGATAAATACATGATCAGTACATGACCAGATCCCTTTGTATTATTTTCTGATCTTAAAAAATATGATAGCATGATATATAGTTTAGCATCTCACTATTTTCAGTTTAGATTTGTATTTACTAAGATAGATACTGATTAATTCATTTAACAAATACTTATTATCTACTCTGTACCAGAAACTGATACAGGTGCTTGGGATACATCAACAAACAATAATCAAATATCAACAAACATCAATAAGCAAAGATCCTTTTTCTCACAGAACTAACATTTAATGCGGGAGGACAAGCAACACCTCAAACAATAAATAAGCAATTTTCATAGTGAATTAAAAAGGTGATACTTTTTCTATGAAGGAAAGTCCTAGCTGGGTAAGGAGGAAATCTATGTGTGTAACGCACACATACAATTTAAAGCAGGGTGGTGGGGTAAGCCTCATTGAGACAGTGACATTTGAGCAAAGATTTGAAAGGGGTGAGATATCCATTAGGGTATCTAAGGAAGTGTTTCCCAGACACAGGGAAAAGTCAAATGTCTCATCTTATTTTATTTAACCATATCTGTTAGGCTTTCTATTTCTCTTTTTTTCTCTTTAGTTACTATAAAGTCTGTATTTTCTTAGTTTTGAATCTTTCTTTTTTATATTGTGGATTGAACCTATAGGCACTTAACCACCAAGCCACATCCCAGCCCTTTCTATTTTTTAATTTTAAGACAGAGTCTCACTAAGTTGCTGAGGCTCGCGCTGAACTCGCACTCCTCACCATGCCCAGATTTTTAAATACACACACACACACACACACACACACACACACACACACTGTGTGTGTATATATATATATATATATATATATATATATATATGTGTGTGTCACTTTTATTTGGGGGGTAACTAGGAATGGAACCCAGAGGCACTTTACCTCTGAGCTACATCCCCAGACCAGGGGATGCTGCATCAGTATCCCAAGTCTCTGAGATTACAAGCATGCACCACTG
>PVKS010046354.1:0-13345 GCA_004027875.1 Aplodontia rufa
TTAGTTTTCCATGTGGCTTTCGTTGCTCTGACACTTTGTTGTGTACATGGTGCTGGGATTTGAACCCTTGTCCTCACTCATTCCAGGCAAGCACTGTAACAACTGAGTCACTAATCTAGCCCCCTTTACATGGTTCTTAAATAATGAAATGCAGGGATGACCCCACCCATGCTATCAGTTATCTTCGATGCTGTACTATCGTTTCTGGGTGATTGACTTCCCACTAAACTCTTTTTTTTTAATTTTTCTTTTTTATTTTTGAATAACCATACAAGTTTTTAACAAAATAATATAAAATGTGTATAGATTCTGAATATTACACTCACCCTCAGGAGTGCCCCCCCCCAATTACCCACCCTTATCCCGCCCTTCCCCTTCCCACAATATCTCTAAAAAAGGATTATGTTGTATAGCATTACAACTTATCTGAATTTAACACATGATAATAGACCAACTTTCTCACTGGACAGGGTCTAGTCCCAACCTCCATAGATGAGTGGAGATAATTGACCATTAGTTCTCTGGGTTAAGCTGATTTTACTCAGCATAATTTCTTCCATAGCCATCCATTTACCTTCAAAGGCTGCAATATCATTGTTTCTAATTGCTGTGTAAAATTCCATGGTATAAATGTACCAAAGTCTTTGGATCCATTCATGCAGTGAGGGACATCTGGGTTGTTTCCATAGTCTAGCAATAGTAAAATGAGCTGCTATGAACATAGATATTGCTGTGTCAGTATAATGTGCTGATTCTAAATCCCCTGGAAAGAATCCCAGGAGTAGAATAGCTTTGACCATCAACTTTGCAGGTACCCTGTACCCACTTCCTTTTATCAAAGTGAAAAGTCAGCTGATGATTTTTGCTCCCATTATGATGTCACCTTTTATTATCCTATTTATATTTTGTAAAGATGGTAGAGTTGATAATACATCAATTAGCTAAAAAATAAATAGCTTACTATTAGTACACTCTTAGATAATATGACACTCTAATTGCTGGGCTAGGGATTTCAAGAAGTAAATAACTGTGTATACCTCCCCTCCTTATTTTCCTACATCATGAGTAGGTTATATATGTCATGTTTAAGTGACTCCAGTGATCATGAAGTATCATTAATTTAAAAGCTCCCGAGAGGAGAAGAATGTGCATAGTCTGAAAGGTTTAGGTTCTGAAAATTGAGTTGATCATCATAGCTCATGTAGACTATGAGTGTTGAACATAAAAGAGACAATGGGAAAGAAGCACTTTGTACAATGGAGAGCTGTTGGCTTCTATTGTTATTTCTTATTTTAAAATAGAGACAGTGAGAGAGAGTGGAAGAGGGAGACAGAAACACAGAATCAATTTTATTTAGATTTTTATCTGGTTTTCATTGCATATGTGCTGCTGGGGTTTGAACCTGCATCCTCATACATGCTAGGCAAGTGCCATAACTGCTGAGCCAGCATTCCAGCCCCTGATTTCTTTCTTTGTCTTCAACTCTGTTTCATGTGAATGGCCACGGTTCTTGTTCTGCTGCACCCAGGAATCCAAGGGATTTGACTGTGGATATTCACAGAGCACCCTTCATGGGCACTTCTTCATCCTGACATATTGCCTAATGCCTAGGTAACCAATTGTGTCCTGGCATCCCTCTTGCAGAGAACTTTCTACTGGCAGATGTCCTTAGGGCTGTGGTTCTAACTGTGTAGTTTATTACTGCCATGGAGCCACTATCTAAGAGAATCCTGAGTCAGTTTGTTGTGTGCATGTGCGTGTGTTAGAGGAGACGCAGCAGGGAATTGACCCCAAAATCAAAGAAACAAAAGAAACTTTTCATTCACAGGTACCAGGCAGATTAGCAGAGTCCATAGGAAGCTGAAAGCAAGGTGAGAGGCAGCAGGATGATCGCAACTACTGGATTGAGAATCAAGAAAGGGAGGATGCATTGAGGTCACTGGAATTTATCCCTTGCATTTTCACATAGCTGGTGTTGATTAACTAGTTTAAGGAAAACACACGAGTAAAGAGAACTGATTTATCAGCATATGGTATAGTTGCAGGGTTTTATCATAGTTGGCAGCTTTGTGGTGCACTGGGTTGTGAGGCTGTAAGATGATGAACAAGCAGGAGACATTACAACCAGGCCATAGATGATGGATTGGGTGTGATTGAATTTTAATTAACCTCAGAGCTAAAAGTGGATGTCAAACCAATAACTTTATTATACAAATTTATGACAAGAAGGAATAAATAATAAAAACTATCATTTGAAATTGGTAAATTATTATTTGAAATGCCATTTCCTAACAATTGGAAATGATTTAAATTATTTCTGTTCCTGGGTAAACATGTTCTGATCACAATAACAACTTCCTTGGCTCAAATATAACTCCTGAGTGGGAAATAGCATCCAGAGATGATATTTGACTTGAATCCCTTCCTGTTCATATATTCTAGTCACTTTAAGATTGTGGCCATGATGAATTGTTAATGTTGTCATATGGATTTCTACCTGTGGAGATGCCTGTTATTTTGGCCCCAGGGAAGCTCCTGCCCACGAGAACTCCCTATTAGTAACCTGGATAGTTGAGAATGCACTGATTCAGGGATCCGCACCTTTGCCAGGTAAATCAGCCCCCAAGGTGCAAACAGAATGACGCCAGTGGTGCTCTGTCCCAGCTCCTCATGGGGCCACTCCACACTCTTACAGCCCGGGTCTGCGTCTGGCTCTAAGAAATATGGACCAAGATGTTTTGCTTTCATCAACAAATACATTCAACCAGAATTTAGAAGGGAAGATGAAATGAATTAGCAGAGACTCTACTCACTGCCACCTCAGCAATAGTTCCCAATTGGAGAGAACACAATCCCCTGGGAGACCAGAAATGTTATTTCCTCATTAGGCTCAGAGAGTCATAAGCCTTTCACTTTTAAACCATTATTTGGAAAACAGAATAACCTGTTCTATGAATTTGACCTTACGTGTATTTTCTTCTATTTGTATCCCAGGCTTCTTTCCTCCACATTTTAGAAGAATAAAGCTGAAGTAATTTCACCTGGTTCATGAGCTCTTCGAAGAAATTTACTTCATGTAAATGAAGCTTGAAAGTGACAAGATCATAGGTTATATCATAGATGAGCTCAGAATTTTATGATCTCCACTTTTTGAACATCTGTAAAAACTACACTCTATCATCTTACTTGGTTAAGTATTTAATATGTATATTTACTCTTTGTATAGAATGACTAAATTTGCAGCATAAAATTACTTTCAAAATATAATCAATTGAATTAATTTCACTTCAGTACATATATCTATTACTCAAAAAATATGTGTATCAATCATAATCTTGTTTGTTTTATCTGTTTTATTCTCTGGCCTATGAGCTTCAGTTTATATTTGATTTTAAATTTGAGTTAGATCAAGTTACTTTCTTTTTTATTACTCCACTATAATTACACATACATGTGGAATTTTTTCTGACATATTAATAGACATACATAACATAATTTTTTCCATTTTAATACCAAGTACATTCCTCTTCCTTTCGCCCCTTTTTCCCTGTTCACCTTCTTCCACTCCATTGATTTTTGTTCTGTAAATTTATTTTTAATTGCTGAATGATAGTTTTGCATATAAGGGGAAATATGGTATACTCATACATGCAAGAGCAATTTGGTCAGCTTAATTCTGCAATTCCTCCCCTTTCTCACCCCTCCAACCTTCCCCTTGATCCCATTGTCTACTGCTCTGTTCTCCCCTCTGTTTAGATGAGTTCCTGGTTCTTTTAAATTTCTTATTAATCTTTAGCTTCCACACATGTAATAAAACATTCATCTCTTGACTTTCTGAGTCAGGCTTATTTCACTTAGTATGATGTTCTACAGTGCCATCCATTAACCACCAAATGGTACAATCTCATTCTCCTTTATGGCTGAGTAAGACTCCATTATGTACACATACCACATTTCCTTTACTCATGTGTCTACTGACTAAACTAGCCACTAAGGGAGAAAAAATAAAATTAAAATAGGTAAGTAAAGTATATGATTTCTGAAAAGTGCTCACAGGCAGCAAGAAAGGGACCATATATATGAAAATAGTTACCAAAAGATTCATTTACACATTTTTTCCATTTTAGTTCAGTGTTTATTTTCTCTCTCTCTCTCTCTCATCACACATCCCCTTTCTCTGTCCCTTTGCTTATGTATTTGTGTCTCAACGCTCCATTTCTTTCCTTATCTCTCTTTTAAGCAGGCTCACAAGTTAATTTATTTCCTTTTTTCCTTACCAGTGGCCTCTAATTGCTGACCAAGGAATGAAAATGCATTATTTTCCTTTAAATGTAAGCAATTCTAATATTAAGTACTATGCTAGACTGAATGGTTTTAATTTGATAATCATTTTTGTATAGTTCTCTATGTATCAAAAATAGCTACTGCATTGATTCATGTTCTGGCCCTCAAGAATAGCTGCAGTGACAGTGACAGTGGTGGTGGAGATGGTCTCGTTGGTGGTAGTGGGGTGGTAGTGACAGTGGCAGTGACATTACTTTAAATTTACAAACCCTCCCCCTTACCTAAGAAATGGGCCACATCCAACAAGTTTTTCTAAATACTAGCTACTGATATAAATACTTAGGCAAAGGGAGGGATGTAGACTGGCAAAAAGACAATACCAAGTTAATGGTATCACTGTACATGTTTAACAAAGAAATAGCAACCAGACTTTGACAACCAGAAGGAAGTTACAGTTTCTCTCATCTTTAGTTGTTGCTTTAGAAAAACTGTACGATTATAATACTTACTGCATGTGGCTGTGATGATTAAATGATAAAATGCTCTTTGCACATTGCCCATAATGGGTAGGTGATACAAACCTGTTGGCTATGATATATTAACTGCCCTCCTGCAAACACTGAGCCATGGGCAGCTCACCATTATAAAACCAGTTCATAATCTGTCTAGAAGGCAGAGACTATTTGCTGTCAGGATCCAGTGACTCCCCAAGACAGAAAGCCATGGAAAGAAACAGAATATGAGCCTGGCAGGAAGCAGGTAGGACTGACAATGGAATAAAGTAGAAGCACACAGAAATGAAGTCCAGTAGTTAAGGGAGATTAAGAGAGACCAGGACTTGACACAGAAGTCAGATGTTAGGTGGGAAAGTTGGATTTTCTTTTGGATCAAGAGGGCATGCTTTAAGTTCCAAGCCTTAAGAAAACAGGTATATATATTTTCTAGAACATTGACCTTCAAATTTTGCAAACATTAATGAACCACCCCTCTAAGGAAATCAGACCCAGATCCCTAAACAATTATTATAGAAAAAAATTGTGCACTTGTGTTTGAGGAAAACAGTCTCTCCTGCTGCTACTACTCCAGTAAGCTATTCTTATACTGTAGAAGAGGAAACCTAGACTCAGGGATGCTAGCAGAATGACCATATGACAGGCTACATTAAGGAGGCACCCTGGAATAATATACACTTTTCATTTCCTGACTCCTGAAAAAGTACTCCTTATATCTACAAAGTTTTTTATAATTAAGACCTTAATTCTTGGGCAAGGAGGAAGAAGTTGGGGTTTTATAATATAGGGCACTTCTACAAATGCTTTATACTTCATGTGATGGGTGGAGGAGTCGAGGTAGATCAAAGAAGACCACGAGTGGCCTCTCTGCATTCATGGCATGATATAATCTACAACTCTACAAACTTAAAGCTATGATCTTTGTAAAATCCTTAAAATGAGCCATCCAGCCTCTCCTACAAATATCCTTGGAAATGCAAACCATGTTTCCACTGTAATTTTTCCTCTTGGTTGTAGTAAGTATTCTCCCAAAGCACTGCACAATATGTTTTCCTCTTCTCTGGTAATGGACTATATATAGTAGGTAAAAGTTGGAGCTGTGTGGTAGAAACACTGGCCCCACAAACTACTTGTATAATTGTATGCAAAA
The DNA here is from genome assembly GCA_004027875.1 of Aplodontia rufa. Taxonomy (NCBI): domain Eukaryota; kingdom Metazoa; phylum Chordata; class Mammalia; order Rodentia; family Aplodontiidae; genus Aplodontia; species Aplodontia rufa. The sequence goes on from PVKS010046354.1 coordinate 5,947, forward strand.
ATTGTAGCTTCCCAAGGATTCAGTTTACTTTCCCAAGGGGTGTGTCACAGTTCATAACACATGTGGTATCACCTGGTTTAAGTGAGGTCATGCAGGTCTCATACTTGGCACAGAGTGAAGCAAGGTAAGCAACTAAAAAACTAATTGTTTACTAGTCGTTATTGTGCTGAGGAATTCTTTGCTTCATTTATGAAATAGAAAAACTGAAAAAAAACTTAGGCTAAATTTCCATCACTGAATAGTATATTAGGTGGAGATCATATAATCACATTAGGTATATATTTATCACTTAATAATTAGAAGTAAATTTAAAAATATGAAAGCATTGCTATATTTGTTTTAGTCAGCTTTTTTGCTGCTTTGACCCAAAGATCTGGCAAGAACAAGTAGAGGAGAAAAAGTTTATTTAGAGTTTCATGGTTTCACATATCTCAGTCCTCAGATGGCCAACTCCATTCTTTGGAACGCAAAGTCAGGCAAAATGTCATGATGGAAGAGTGTGACAGAGGAAAGTGGCTTAGGTTATGTCCCCGAGGGAGGAGAGAGAGAATAGTGCAGACAAAATATAAACCCGAAGGAATAGCCCTAGGAACCTACATCCTCCAGCTACACCCCACCTTCTTATGTTTATCACTTAGTTAATCCTTATCAGGAGATTAATGAACTGATTAGGTTAAACACTCTCATAACCCAAATATTTCACCATTAAACTTTCATGCATTGTATGACAGATGAACTTTTGGGGGACATCTTATGGCTGAACCATAATATTATTTGTTGGAAAAAGAGTACAAGAAGAATAATTTATTTCACTGGGTTCTTTTAAAACTAACACAGGATAATAATTGCATTTCTCCAACAGAGAAAGGTGAACTATAAAAATCACAGCAGAATTACTAGAGAAGAGGTAATGATGCTGGAGGGTACTGAGGCTGCAGTGAGAAAATTCTGTCCACATTATGACTTCACTCTTCACTAGCTATGCAACCTTAGCTAACTCCTAAAATCTGTGAGAATCAGTGTCTTTATCACTGAAAAATCAAGCTGATCATAGCATTATTTTCCTGCTTGGAAATAGGTAGGTGGTCAAAAATGTCTTCTAATAACAAAAATCTTTTAGTTAGTAGAAGGAGGAAAAGAAACCCCATTAAACATGGAAGAACAGTACAGAAATAGAAAAGACATTTGGAAAACTTTCAGTAATGAAGATATATCTTCAAATTATATATTTATCACATATTCCAGAAATTAAAGCTTGCATGATGAGAAATGAATTCAAAAAAGACAGCTAGTTACTGGTCCTAGAGATGCAGGATGCCAAATGATCACTAACTATAAATCATATGTTGCATTTTTAGGTTTCTCAGCCTTCAAAAGAAGCTCATAGACATACCAGATATATGGGAAATCAGAACAATGTGACAATGTTCATTCTTTTGGGTCTTACAGAGAACCCAGGCCTGAGGAAAGTATTTTTTGCAGTATTTCTTATCATGTATGTGATTACAGTGCTGGGAAATCTACTCATCGTGGTGACCATGATTACAAGTCAGAGCTTGAGATCACCTATGTACTTTTTCCTCACTGTCCTATCACTTCTGGATGTCACCTTCTTTTCTGTCATTGCTCCCAAGTTGATTGTTGACTCCCTCTCTGAGACTACTACCATCTCCCTTGAAGGCTGCATGGCCCAGCTCTTTGCAGAACATTTCTTTGGTGGTGTGGGGATCATCCTACTCATTGTGATGGCCTGTGACCGCTATGTGGCCATCTGTAAGCCCCTACACTACCCGAGCATCATGAGTCCTCCAGTGTGCTGCCTGATGGTGGGAGGGGCTTGGGTGGGGGGATTCCTGCATGCAACAATACAGCTCGTCTTCATGTATCAAATACCATTCTGTGGCCCCAATATCATTGATCACTTTATGTGTGACTTATTCCAATTGTTGGAACTGGCCTGCATGGACACCCAAGTCCTTGGTCTCTTAGTCATCCTCAACAGCGGGGTGATGTGCGTGACCATCTTCCTCATACTAATCACTTCATACACAGTCATCCTATGTTCTCTGAGGTCTCAAAGTTCTGAAGGGAGACGCAAAGCACTCTCCACCTGCAGCTCTCACCTCACAGTGGTCACATTGTTCTTTGTACCATGTATTTTCTTATATGTGAGACCTGTGGCCACGTACCCCATAGACAAGGCAATGGCTGTGTCTGATTCAATCATCACACCCATGCTGAATCCCTTGATCTATACCCTGAGGAATGCAGAGGTGAAAAATGCCATGAAGAAACTCTGGAAGAATCAAGGGACTTCAGTTAGCAGGTAACTGTCATTCTAAGAACTGCACATTTACCCTAAGAAAGAGTCCTGCTTTAAGAAATGCATAAGAAATAAAACTATTCCATTCTCCACTGGGTCTCACAGGGATCTTTTTAATTTAATTTTTTTAAAAATCTGTGTTGTGTTTTATAGTGTGTGCAATATAGAATTTATGCTACTCTCTTGCCTTATAACCTTCTAAGGCTCCCCATCACCTTAGCATACCCTTGCCCTGTCCTGGGATTCTCTGACTTTTCTTGCTACTGCTTCTACCTCTCCAAGTGCATTGTGAGCCCTCAGCTCCCTCAACAGGCATTAACACCTTGGTTTTTCCTAGCTGTCCTTACAGCTATGCAAACTTTTTCTCTGCTCAGTGCCTTTGCTTTTCTAGGTCTGAAAATGTGTCTGAAACCTCCTCAGGTTGACATTCCCTTCTGACTTCTGTCCTTAGTTAAGAGGTTAAGCTCTCATCTCCTTGAGAAGTCTTCCTTAATGGCTTAGTTAAAGGTTACTTCTACTCCTACTAAGATCCCTGCCTTCCACATCCTCACTTCCTTAGGAATTATGACCAAAAATTAAACCACTTCTGCACATCTTCTCTTTGATTTTCATTACTTTCGACCCTTTCTCTAGATTGGATGTCTGTGAATGAAGGACTTTGATTTTATTTATTTGGAAATCTGTTAATTTTTTAATAAAAGATAAATATTAATAGAAGACAAGAACCATTTTTTAAAAAACTAACAAAATCATACTGTTAAGGAAAAAAGACCATCAATAAGTAACTAAAATATGAACACAGACACCAATAGAACAAGCTTATGGAGGTTGAAGATTATTATTTTGGAGGTACGTCATCTTGAGTAATCTGAGAAGCATTCTATTAGTAGGCTCAGCTAATTTTTTCTGATGAAATTTCTTTATAACAAACAGCTAAAGCTTGATAACATAATTACATAGTCAGGGAGCTGAAGCAGTGGCTCAGTCGTTACGGCTCTCGCCTGGCATTTGTGAGTACGCAAGTTCAAACCCCAGCACCACGTATACAATGAAGTCTCACAGCAATGAAAGCCACCTGAAAAAACTGAATACAATTGATTTTCTCTTTCTTTCTTTCTCTCTCTCTCTCTCTCTCTCTCTCTCCCTCACTGTCCTCACTGTCTCTCTCAAAAAAGGAATTACATAGAAAAATGTCCAACTATAAAAGATATAAAACTAAAACTAGTGTTAGACTCCTTGTCTTATTGATTGCTATACATTTACTAATACCCTTATTTTGTACAAATATAATTTAAGAACTTTACTCTAGGATCCTTTTCAATATTTACATTATAATAATAATAATATAAAACCACTTGAAGTTTTCTGAAAAATACAAATAATCACATTTTGTGGATTTTTTTTCTTCCCTACTGACAAATAGAAAAAATAACAACTGCAAAGTTTGATGGATGTTGTACTTTGAACTATTCAAGAAGGTATTCTGTAGTTTTCTCCACAATTGAAAAGTAGGGTACAAATGAAAGCTAGCTACAATATCTTTTCAAAACTTGGAAGGATGCTGGTCAGCTTTTCTACAGCACAAAATACTACCTGTGTTCTGGAAGAATTTATTTCTTTGGGTCATTTCGAAACAGCAATAACAGCATTCATTTTCTTTGGAGCTTCAGAAGGGGAGGGGCTGATTTAAGATATATTGGCACTACCTTGCCTACATTTCTGATCTCAGTTTTTTCCATTCTCTACATGGATCATTATATTCAATGTGCTGGCCTTTTATACTTCCTTGAAAATGCCATGGTAATTCCTATATTAGTGTTTTCTCTCTCTAAAACTTTCATCCCACTAATCTTCATATGGCCAGCTCTTGATCATTTTACCAATGACTGGTGCTCATCATTCATCATAACAATTAAACTTATTTACTTTCAATAGCTGAAGTTGCTGTGTGAAAACCAAATCTCTGTTTGTTTCTTTCTTTTTCATTTTTTACCCAGGGAAGGTTTATCACTGAGTCAAATTCCCAGACCTTTTTATTTTGTATTTAGAGACAAAGTCTTACTAAATTCCTTATGGCCCCTCTGAGTTACTGAAGGATGGCTTTGAACTTGTGACCCTCCTGCCACATCCTCCCATGTTGGTGGGATTACAGATATGCATCATCAAACCCCCTTTTTTTTCTGGTACAAAATAGAGGAAGTTTTCTATATCATCAAAAAGCCTGGAGGTCAAGCTACATTTAGGTGGCAAGACACTTGTCATTCCTTGGTCCTGTTGGGCTTACTCAGATACTAGCACTCTACTTTCTGAGGTAACCTCTTCAGACTCAAAGGATGGAGCATAGGGAGGGAGAACGGTCTCCGCATTGTGCCCCAGAACTCCAGGGATAACTGGTACTCTATTGGTTCCACAGAAGTCCTCTCACCCAGTTTATTGGTAGTGGCTGTTTTAGAATTACTTCAAAGCCATCCTTTTCTATTATTTGCTGACACTCTGGTGATGATTCTTTATAGAATCTTGAGGTCCTTTTTTAGGACAAGAAGTTTCAGACCTGAATGTAGAAAGGCAGAACTAAACATGGATCTTTTCACCATTCAGATCACAAAAGGACTTTGATGGAACTGTGTTGGGTATTTTATGAAGTCACTTTGTTTGACTTCTTCCTCTAATCCAGTCAAAAACTGATTTTCAGATACCTTTTCCTTCTCCCCACTCTTTCTTTATTCTTTACCCTTTTCTAAAATTAGTCCTTGCTCAATTTGCTTTGAAGTTTTCTCATATGTTTATGTGCACAAACTTTTATCTCTAAAACTTATTTTATAGTGAATGCAATGAAATGCTTATTTAATTGCAATAATGTGCTGCCTGCCCCTTTCTAAATGAAAATAAATTTTCTCAACCTCCATTTTTGATATAAGCAAGTTGCACATGAATTAATATCTCTCATTTTTTAATGTTTTAAATTTCAAAGTTTGACTGGACTCAATGGATGTGAAACTACAAAGGGTGTCCAATTCACACTGTCTATTTCCATACCAAAGGATCTTATAAAGTATGAATTTGCAAAACTAGGGAAAGGATATAAACCCTTGGCCAATTTATAAAGTGAAACATTTTCCTCCTACATTGAAGAAACTATAATAGAAATACCCCAAGGAACATCTTGAAAAGACTTGTAAAAATATCCCAAAAAGCAAGCAAAGGAAATTAGAGGACAATATCTGACAGGCCCAGAAACAAATGAGCCAGCTTATTAAGATGCTATTACAAGGAAGAATTTTCTGTCTCCTGAATAATTCCCTCCTGTGTTCACTCAGACTCTCCTGTCCCCTTTACCTATATTTTGCTCCTGGGATTCAGCTGAAGGTAGAGAGTAGAGGAACTTTACAATTTGCCAAGGGCACATATCGGACATTTTATTTTATATTTAAATTTTAGTGTATTTTTATTGACACACAATATTTGCATGTCATTACATTGCATAGGGTGATATATCAATATATGTAATTAAGACATCATTGTAACTAGCATATCTATCATTCAATATTTATTATTTATTTGTGCTAGGGATATTAAGAATCCACTATATTAACTATTTTGAAATAGAAAATTACTTGTATCAACCAGTTATCCTACTAGGTTTTAGGGGACGGTGCATGGATGGCCCACAGACACAGGGGTGCATTTGGATTGAATTTACATTTCTGTTGGGTTTCTTCTTCCAAACCTAGAGGAACTGGGGTTTTGAGCTACATAATAGTGACAAGAAAGCTCATCAATCTTTGTGACACAAATTTCCTCATACTACATTGTTTGATAGATCAGAGGGAGTCAAAGAATAAAATTTTATTTTATTATACCTTGCTTATGTAAGACACAGTAATTTTTAAAGATAACTTTTGTAGGACTTGATTCAAATGCTTATAAACAGAATTGGAGGAATAAAATTAGAAAATTGTGAATATTCATCTAGAAAGGATGTAAACAAACTTTCCCCTGTTAATACAGAACTGAGAGCTTTGATAAATATCATTTTGGGGATGTCAAAGTCCCCTCTGTCACCACTTGTCTATGTCAGAATTATTGAGAGTCTCTGGAGAACAATGATATTTGTGTCCATTTGACAGAAATTCTCATATGTGTACAAAGTATATTGGAATTTTTTTCATTAGCCCTATGTCACTTAAAGTGGTACTTCTGGGTCCCTGTGTAACTGTAATCATATGCTCAGGGACTTAAATAGCATGGGAGTATTTGACTGAAAGATTATGAGTTGAGTGAGCATTATGCACACAGATTAGATGATCTTCAAAATGAAAATACACAGTTTAAAAATACTTTTATTTAAAGCTAAAATTTTGAAGGTGAGAAATACTAGATTAGGTAATGTCTAGAACATTTGAATTTAGAATTTTAAGGAAATATTAAAAGAAAAAAGTGTTTAATTCCTCATTTCTGGCACCCAAATGAGCATGGAAGCTGAGAAGCTAAGCAATGATACAGACATATCCTGAAACTCCATCTCTTCCTGTATATTTTTCAAACAGTTAAATGTGGTTAATAAAATATAGGGACTATAAAGCTCTTTCTTTCTACTGGGGGAAAATCATGTTTTCTTTCACCTGTTCTGCCTTTCTTCCTTATGTGCTGATCTTCATTCTCCCTCTGCCTCTTCCAGCTGCCAAGACTGCTCAGGCCTCTTCCCACTCCTTAGCGAAGAGCAATAAGGAGAACACAGCCCTCCCTACCCAGAGACATCAGGCTGGCTGTTGCTGCCTATCTCATCCAAATAGAAGGCACCTCCTCCATCTTCATTCACAGAAATTAAGAGGATTTCCAGGTAGGGACTAGATTTCCACTGGACTTTCATGTTTTCATTGTAATTTGAAGGTGCATAAGCGTAGACATGCTCAGTGAGATGGGCAGATTTCCAGAGTAGCTCTGTAATCCTTAGGTTGGCAAGAAGACGATTTTAGCTCTGTCCAGTTTCTTTTGAAGTACTCTCAGACTGCATTCAAAAGGGACTAGAATAAAATCTGGGATGGATATTCGTATACACACATACGTACATTATAA
>PVKS010046355.1:0-13338 GCA_004027875.1 Aplodontia rufa
TTTTTTTTTTTTTTTTTTTTTTTTTTTTTTTTTTTTTTTTTTTTTTTTTTTTTTTTTTTTTTTTTTTTTTTTTTTTTTTTTTTTTTTTTTTTTTTTTTTTTTTTTTTTTTTTTTTTTTTTTTTTTTTTTTTTTTTTTTTTTTTTTTTTTTTTTTTTTTTTTTTTTTTTTTGCTTTGATGATCTATTGGTGATAGAGGAGTGTTAAAATCTTGCAGTACTATTGTGTGAAAGTCCACAAGTGGTTTTATATCTTGCAGTATTTTTCCACCTAGTTGGGGAAAAATTGGTGTTTGGAGAGTATATATTTACTATGGTTATTTCTTCCTGTTGTATTGTACCCTTTGCTAGGATGTATTGGCCTTCTTTATCTCTTTTGATTAATTTATGTTTGAAATCCACTTTGCGAGATATAAGAATTGCAACTCCAGCTTTCTTTCTTGGGCCATATGCATGGTAGATTTTTTCCCCATCTTTTCACCCTTAATCTGTGGGTGTCATTGGCTGTAAGGTGGGTTTCCTGTATGCAGCATATTGATGAATTTGGTTTTTTGATCCAATCTGCTGATCTGTGTGTTTTGATTAGTGCATTGAGATCATTCACGTTCAGTGTTAGAATAGTTATGTGTTTGTGGTTCATATTCATTGTGTTTTATTAGTAAGTTCTGTGCTGTCTTAGTTGTTTATTGATAGTATGTACCTTTATTGAATTTCCTCTGTTTGTGGATTTTGAGGAATGCTAGCTCATTCTTCAATCTGGAGTTTATCTTTGAAGATTCTGTTATGCTGGCTTTCTGTTCATGAATGCTGCAAGTTTGTTCTTATCATGAAAAGTTCTTATTTCTCCCTCAAATTTGAAGCTGGAGTTTTTGCTGGGTATAGTATTCTTGGCTGGATGTTGGGTACATTCAGGCAATGAAGGATCTCTTTCCATGATCTCTAGATTCCAGAGTCTGAACTGAAAAGTCAGATGTGATTCTTATTTTTTGTCTCTGAATGCGATTTGGTGTTTCTCCCTTGCTGCTTTCAATATTCTTTCATTGATTTCCCTGCTGTACATTTTGAATATGATGTATCTTGCTGAGCTTCTCATTTGATTAGACCTATTGGGTGTCCTATAAGGCTCCTGGATGAGCATATCTCACTCTATTTTCATATTGGAAAAATTTTCTTTAGCAATTTCCTTGAGAATGTTCCATATCCCATTCGTTTGTGTTTTGATTTCTTCCTATATACCAATTACTCTTAGATTGTTTCTTCTCATTTCATCCCAGACATTTAAAAAATTCTGTTCATGTTCTGTGAGGTTCTTTTTCTTTTTTGTCATCTGTGCACTCCAGCTCACTCAGTCTGTCCTCATTGTCAGAAGTTCTTTCTTCAAGAGCTGAGACTCTGTTTTCTATAGAAGTTAGTCTATTATTAAATTCTTCCATGATTCCTCTCATGTCATTGACTGCAGATTTTAGCTCTGTTACTTCCTTTTTGATAATAAAGTGTTTTATCTCTTGATTTTTCTCACTTAGTCCCTTCATTATATCTTCTTTTAGCTCTTTGTTCCTTTTAGTAATCAGATCATTGATAATATTTTCAAGGTTTTCTTCTCAATATGTATCCATGGCATCCTTTTTTGGGGAGTTTTGGGTTTGAAGTGAACCTCTCCTTGTTTGAGTTTCATTTTTGAAGAACTTCTTCTGTATCTCTGAATTGAGATTTCCTGCTGGGAAGGTAGGCAGTTCTCCAGGTGGTTTTTCCTTGCAAGTCAAAGGGTCAGATCAACCACTACCTCTTTGATGATCACCTTCTTCCAGATGCTGTTTCTGCCTGGGTCCTCGTGTTGTTCTACCTTTTGGTTCCAGGATCCAGGTTGCAAATTGGAACCTACCAGAACACAGGGCATCAGGTAGGTGTTTTTGTTCCTGGTGGGGAACTAACCCTGGTTGGTCCTGAGCAGGGGCTTCTCCAGATGGGGGTCCTACTGTTCATGTCCTAAGCACCTTCCAGCAGATCTCAAACAGGCCCCAACAGGAACACGGGGAGTCAGGTAGGTAGACCCCCATGTGCTTATTTTCTATCTGCACATTTCCTTTGGTGAGATGTGTGTTTCAGCCTTTTGCCACTTTTTTTCAATTCAGTTGTTTGTTTTCTTATTGTTAAGCTAAAAATCTTCTATGTATATTTTGGATAACTGTCCATGTTGTCCTCTGTAGTTTCACCTTTGGGGTTTTTATCTTTAGGCCCTTTATCCATTTGAGTTGATTTTTACAAATAGTGGGAGAAGGCTTCATTTTTTGTATCTGTGTATCAAGTTTTCCACCATTTTTTGAAGTGATAGTGCTTTCTCCAATGTATATTCTTGATGCCTTTGTCCAAAATCAGTTATTTGTAAATGTGTGAGTTGATTTCTGGATTTTCTGTTTTGTTGCAGTGGTCTATGTCTGTTTTTATGCAGTACCACAGTGATTTGATTACTGTACCTTCCTTGTGTTTTTCTAAGTCAGGTATTGTTGCAGTTCCCTCATTTCCCCCCCTCAGAATTTCTTTTATTTTTTTGGGGTGATTCTTTAGTGACTCCATACAATTTTGTGATTTTTAAAAAGTTGTGTGATGAATATTGTTGGCATTTTGATGAATACTGCATTGAATCTTGGGATCACTTTTGGAGTATGGATATTTTAACAGTTTTAATTCTTCCAATCCATGAGCATGGGATATCTTTTCATTTTTTATGTGTGTGTCCTCTAAAAATTCTTTCATAAACATCTTTGTAATTTTTATTATAGAGGTTTTTTGGTTCTTTACTTGTTCATTCATATGCATTTTTGAGTGTGTGAATACTATGAATAAGGTTACTATTTCGGTTCCTTTTTAGCAAGTTATAAGTGCATTAAAATGCTATTAAATTTTTTCAGCTTCAGATCCTGCAGATTTACTGAATTTGATTATCAATTACAGCAATTTTCTTGGTGAAATCTTTAGGTTTCTACATATAAGATCCTATCATCTGTAAAGAGGGGTAGTTTGATCTCTTCCTTTCCAAGTTGGATGTCTTTTATTTCATTTTTAGTTGCTGCATATTGGTTACATAGAATTAATGACATAGAATGATGGATATCCTTGAGGAACAGTCACATAAACATCAAAACATAATTTAATCAAATTTACTTCACAGTACCTCCCTTCCCTTCCATTTCCTGATCCCCTTCTGTCCTAGTGGTTTCCTTTTTACCTTCATGGCATCTTCTCCTTTTCCTGTCTTCCCTGCCTCTCTGGCTTCAAATATGAAGCCAAATATGGTCCTGTATTTTGGTTCAAAATTATACTCTCCGTTTTCTATGCAAATGACATAAGATCATTTTTCTTTATGGCTGAATTAAACTCCATTGTCTACATTTTATTTATTCATTCATCTATTGATAAACATCTAGGCTGAATCTATAACTTGGCTGTTGTGAATTATGCTGTGATAAATGTGGGAATGCATGTTATCTCTAAAATATGCTGTTTTTAATTCTTTTGGATAAATACCAAGAAGTGAGTTGGTATAGTTGGATCATATGGTAATTTTGCTTTTAATCTTTTTAAGGAAGTTTTATGGAATACTGATTTCCATAGTGGCTGTACTAATTTACCTTCCATCAACAGTGTAAAAGAGTTCCTTTTCCCCAGGGATGTCTTTTATTTCTTTCTCTTGCCCAGTTGCTCTAAGACTTCTAGTACTATGTTTCTTAGGAATGGTAAAAGTCAAATCCTTGTTTGTACCTGTTCTAGGTTCACCCATATTGTCACAAAGAGGGAATTGTTCACAAAGTAGGTCCATGTTGTCCTTTCATGACTGTGTATATGTGCCCCCCATTTTCTTTGTCAATGCATATGTTAATGAACACATATCTCTTGATGGATAAATATGAAGAAAGGAGACATTGCTCACAGCAACTAGCATGTGGATCTTGGTGATAGTCTGTGATACTTCTATTGCAAGTGCTACCCCAGAGGTAATAGTAGCATATCCTATTTGAAAAGCTAATTTGGCCACTCCCAGAAGCACAGTGGAAAAATTCAATCTAGCTTGAGTCCCTGGGAGGCCATCCTGTATGTCAAGCCTCAGACCCCACCCAATTCCTTGTCCAGGGTGTAAGAAGGCCAATATGGTGCTTTGTGGTGATGCACAGGAGCTAGACTTGTGTTGCTCAGGCATTCAAATGGTGGCTTGGATCAATCTGAAAGCCTACTGAAAGGCCCTGTCGAGGGATGGAGAGCCCCACCACTACACATTTTCACAAAGTGCAGGAGTTAGACTTGTTTCTTACCAAGTTTTCATAAAGGTAAAAGAAAAACTTTAGGTTTCAAAATAATAATTTACTAGATGATAGTGAGGTTACAGAAATTGCAGTGAGTACACAATCAATAAAGCCAATAAGATCACAGAAGTACTGAAAACAGATGAACAGATTTTTTTTAGGAGAGAGGGAGGAGGAGGAGGAGAGAGAGGGAATCGTTTTTTAAATTATTCATCTAGTTTTGGTTTCTCTGACATCCAGTTGTATGTGTGGTGCTGGAGTTTGAACTTGGGTCTTTGATCATGCCAGGCAAGTGCTCCAACTGCTGAGCCACTGGTCCAACCCAGACTGAATCTTCGTAAATGCACATATCTATTTTTAAAAACTGTTACATTAGAACATTCTAGAAAACAAAAGCACGCATATTAGACATTCTATTAGCCATCAGAGCAACGAAGTCATCATATGTCAAATGGCCTCTTAGAAAAATTCTACTGTACACACTTGAGACAATAAGAGTGACAAAGTAAAATAGAATCTTATTGTCATGACTCCCGTGATAGAGACTTTTGGACTCTCAGAGGTCTGTGGGTCACTGTATGGGCACCACTGGCATAGATTATATTTTAGCACATGTGGGATTGTGCTTACTGTCACCCCATTACAATGTAACTTTTATAAAGCTGAGCCTATCTCCCCTCAGTCTCCTTTTCCTCTATTGTTCCTGAGGGAGTTTATCTCACATTGATTAGATTCTAACTATGACTGTAGTTCTGCCTCAGGCTCAATAGAAAATAAAATAAACAAGAACTGTGCTGCCATGTTCTCCATAAATGTGCAGTGTTTTGATACTGACTGTCCAGGGCTCTCCCTGTGTTATATTATAAAAACAATATTATGTAGTTGTCACGTGCAAACTAGAGTAAGAATTCTCTGCATTTGGATCCCAGCTCTTCCACTTTTTATTTTGGGAAATATTCTCCCCTAGATTCAGTTTATCTGTAAAATGGCAACATAGTTAGCACAGTGTGTCATTTGAGGATGACATCCAATCAAGCCTGTAAAACAATTAGCTTGATGTCACAAGAGGCACTGAATAGATATATTATTATTGATGATGGGGAGAAAGGAACTATGAAAGCAACATTCATCTGATGAGCAATGTGTGTGTATCAGTGAGTTTAAAATACCTTTTTTGCATTTTGTTTATTTTTGAAAAGGTAGGAATATGATGGGTAAAATTCCACAAAGGTGTTCCTATATGATAAATTGAATTATATCGCTTCAAAAAAGGCCAAAAGCAAAAGCCATGTCATTCATGAAAGGACTAAATTTTCGCTGGAACTAAGACAGTTCATCCTCCAGCTTCCTCTGTCTCCAGCTTTTCTGTTTGATCCAGGATGCATTTCCCCATGTGAGGCGTGACTGGATTACCGTGGGGAAAAGACTCCTGATCCAGGTTGGGGAAGAACACGAAATCACTGACACCAGATGGGCCCCTGAGATTGTTCTTCTGTTGATTTGGAGGGTGATTTCTTGATCTGTCTGCTGATTCTTTGTGTTCCAAGCCTTTACATTTCTCCCCATTTTTCTTGATCTCTTCACATACTCTTCTCCTACCTTTCTAGATGAAATGTGGTCTCAGGTCATTCTTTCTGGTCAGGTGTAATGTTTTCTAATTGTCAAGTGACTCTTCTTCCTCGGTTGTGTATCTTAAAGGTGACTGATGACTTCCGTGAGTTCTCTAGTGTTAGAATTTCAGTTGGAGACTTTGGGAAGCACCAAGGACATTTTGGGAAGCACTGAAGACGTCCAAGAAGTCAGAGATAAGGATGACTTTGCAAGCAGTTTTATACCCTTTGAGTGAGAATGTTGTGAAATGTTTGAGGCAGAAGGACCCAGAGAGAGTGTAAATCCTACATTGCAGTTGCTATTCACAGTAACATAATCAGGAAGGCTTTATGAAGCAACTACCACATTGATGTGCTTGTGTGTTGTTCTAGATGTGTAGCAGTCATTAATGCTGTTCAACAAACACTTCTGCCTCTTTGCTTGTAGGCTTATGGTTGGATCATGCCTCCTGGCTCCCAGTGTTTAGGTGGGGTCATAAGATTATTTGTGGACAGTGAGTTGTAGTGATGTGGGTCAAACATAGGCCAGAGTATTTAACTGGTAGTGTAAAATCTTTGAGAGCATTTTTTCAGTTTCTCACAAAGTGATATCTGATGTTTATAATGGTGATTGCCCCATCATCTTTGGTCCCAGAATGTTTAAAATGAGCAGTACACTACACTTTTCTATGGTGGACACTTTGTGTAAATGAGAAGTAAAGCTTTGACTTTAACTTCCTAAGGTTTTGAGGTTGCTGTTTACACTTCATAATCTAGCTGAGGCTGTGTGATACACATTGCATTTTCCAGTATACGGATGCTGGACATATGGAGAAAAGAAGCATTAAGAGGGATGGGAAAGGGAGTTGGGTACTGAGAATCCACACTGTCACACCACTGAAGTGGGGGTAAGAAGAGTATTTTTGCAGTTTCTTCTGTCGTTCTGGCTTTATTCTCCTTATTCTCAAATTGAACAAACTTCCCAGGGTTTTTCCTTTTCACTTAAACACATTGCTGTTATTTATTGCCTCTACATGGTTGGTTCATTTCCAATATTTGAGATGCTCTGCCTCTTTCCTTTTTTTTTTTTTTAACAAGCTTCCTCTGTCGGTGTTCAGTCCATTCTTCACAATGGCCTTTGCTTATTCATTGAAAATATGTTTTCCAATGCCTTATCAGACCCATGTTATGTCTTATTCTGCAAATGAAACAGGATTTATAATTCCTTAAGAGGAGATATTTGGAGATATATTATCCTACCTTACAGTGACCCTTTCTTTTTTTTAAAGAGAGAAGGACAGTGAGATAGAGACAGAGAGAATCAATTTTTATTGGGTTTTTCACATGACTTTCGTTCCTCTTAGTTGTGTACAAGGGTTGCTGGGGTTTGAACACGTTTACTTGCACATGCTGGGCAAGCACCGTAACTACTGAGCCACCACTCCAGCCCCCTGTGACCCATTTTTGAGGATTGCAAAAATTGTTTTTCTAACATGGCTCTCCAGTAACACATAGGTTGATATTAAAGATGTATTTGGTCAAGATCTTGGACAGAAAACAAGCATTTTGTTCCCAGTCAATACTCTCATTTGTATCCAGCATCATCTCTCTTGACATTTTTGAGTGCCATGTGGAAAATGGTTAGGAGAAAAGATATCCTGATAATTTTTAAGTCATATCTCAATTACAGTATTGTAGCACTTTGCTTTTTCTATGAGAGAATTTTATCTCTTAATTTTCTCAAACCTCTCTTCATATCTTTGTTTCTCAGGCTGTAGATAAAAGGATTCAGCATGGGAGTCACTACTGTGTACATAACTGTGGCTACCTGGTCTTCCACTGAGTACATAGATACGGGTCTGAAATAGACATAGATGACACTCCCATAGAACAGGGCCACAACAGTGAGGTGGGAGCCACAGGTAGAGAAGGCTTTCCACTTGCCAGCTACAGATGGGATTCTGAGCACAGTGATGATAATTTGCAGGTAGGAGAAGAGGATGCATATGAAGGGGGTTGAAATGATAGCCAGGGTCTCAACCATGACCACAATCTGGGTGGAGGATATATCAGAGCAGGACAGCTTTAGCACAGGCTGGGTGTCACAGAAAAAGTGCTTGATGACATGGGAGGCACAGAAAGAGAGGCGAGACATGAGTAGCACCCGGAACAGGGAGTGCAGGTGAGAGATGGTGCAAGAACCCAGCAGCATGAGGAGACAACGTTGTGGACGCATAACCACATCATAGTGGAAGGGGTTGTAGATGGCCACCAGCCGGTCGATGGCCATGGAGGCCAGAAGGTAGCTGTCAGTGTTCCCAAAGGCCATGAAGAAGTACATCTGGACCAGGCAGCCCACGTAGGAGATCCCCTTTGACTCTGATAGTAAATTCACCAGCATCTTGGGCACAGTGACTGTTGTGAAGCAGATGTCCATGAAGGACAAGTTGCTGAGAAAGAAGTACATAGGTGTATGGAGCCTGGAATCAGAGTGGATGGCTAGGATGATGAGCATGTTCCCCAGGATGGTGACCAGGTACATGACGAGGAAGATGGCAAAGAGGAGCTTCTGGAGGTGAGGGTTGGAGGAGAGGCCCAGGAGAATGAAGTCTGAGGTGCTGCTGCTGCTGCGGTTTGTTAACTGCATGTTTCTGGATTGGTTTTAGAGAAGTTGTGTGAGAGATGTGCAGGGCAATCTACTATAAAGACAGCTTCTCCCCTAACCTCAAGCCTATAAAAAAAAGGCACATTGCCGTAAAGAACTAAATCAACTGGATATCAAAAATACAAACAATCCAATCAATAAATGGGCCAGAGAGCCAAACAGAAACTTCCTGACAGTGGAAATCAACTAATCCAATGAATACATGAGAAAGTGTTCTAAATTACTAGTAATCAGAGAAATTCAAATAAAAAATACATTATAACTTCACCTTACTCCAGTCAGACTGGCAAAGATGAAGAACACAAAGAGTAACAAATGCTGGTGGGCTTGTGGGGAGATAGGAACACTAGCATACTGTTGGTGAAACTTCAGACTGGTACAGTTGCTCTGGAAAGTAGTGTGGAGACTCTTCAAAAAATTAGGGTTAGATCTACTTTAAGAACCAGCTATCCGTCTTCTGGGTATTTTCTCAGAGGAGTTAGAATCAACATGTTACAATGACACAGCTAAATCAATGTTCATAGCAGTTCAATTTACAATAGCTAAATTATGGAATCAACCCAGTTGCTCCTCACTGGATGAATGGATCCAAAAGTTCGATATACATATACAATGGAGTTCTACTCTGTCGCCCCCTGCAGGGTTCTGGAGCGGGGAGCGGGTGGAACGGCCTTGGCGAACCTTAGCCGTTCCCCGGGGGGCCAGCAGGACACTGGGAACTGGGCGCCGGCAGGACAGGGCTGGGGACCGGGGGAGAGGAGTTGCTCCCCGAAGCGTTCCTGTGCGAGGAGCGGGCAGAACGACCTAGCAAGCCTGGGGCCGTCCTCCGAGGGGCCTAGTTAGAAAGGGGATGGGGCAAGGAGTCGCTCCCTGCTGCACTCCAGAGCGAGGAACGGGCAGAACGACCCAGCAAGCCTGGGGCCGTCCTCCGAGGGGCTGAGTTAGGAAGGGTTGGGGAGCCGGGAACAAGGGGGCGAATGCCAGCGGCTGGAACACGGGACCTGCATCTTCTACCGCTGCTAATTTCTCTGACGTCTCTGTTGCTGCTTCTGACTGCTGCTTCTTCTCTGACTGCTTCTGTGCTCTCTTCCTTCAGGACGCGGCTGCTTGCTTTCTTGCTCTTCTCTGGCTACTGCTTCTCCTTTGGCTGCTCCTTCTCTGGCTGCTTTCTCTTCTTTGGCTGCTTCTCTTTACCTGACTAGCTGCTACTCTATTTATCCATTACAACAGCCAATAGGGTACAATGCAAACACCTTTCCCCAATTGTAACAAATGAGTGGCCAAATAGCTTAGTCATGCGGTCAGGCATTTGCTAATTACAAGCCAGCTGGACCTCTTAGAGTTGTTTACCACCAATTCTTCTACAAGCCAGCTGAGCCTCACATTCCCAACATACTCAGCTATTAGCAATAATGATATTGTGGCTTTTGAGTGTAAATGGATGGCAATGGAAGAAATCATGCTGAGTGAAGTTAGCCAAACCCAAAGATTCAGGGTTAAATATTAGGTAGTCAAACTCATGCACTGGATGCATCAAGGGCATAGCAACACATAATCTAGGGGAACCATAAACATGTAGTGGAGGAGGGAAGAGGGGAGAGGAAGGGGATAGAAGAGTGAGGGTGGATAGGGAGACAATCAACAATGTAGCATACACTTTATCCCCTGAGAAATCAAATAATATTAATGCAATCATTTAATTCAGGAAAATTCACATTCATATATACATACATATATATGCACATATATACACAATTTATATCTGTTATAGGGGCATAATATAGAAGACTCAAGAGGCTGGGGTGCGGGCAATGTATGGGTAATTATAGTCTAGGTTCAAATGCATATCATATTGTTACTTTATATGCATTGGTGATTATACAACAACTCAACTCTTTAATTAAAAAAAGAGAAATAATATTTTAAGACACCTGGAAAGTGTACAAATTTTGGTGTCCATAAAGTTTTATTAGAAAATTTCAAAAAATTTGAAAATATGTAAAATTGAGCAATGATCAATTCAGAAAACCCAAGATTCTTACTACATTAGAAAATAACAGTTTTATATGTGTTTTAGGAACTTCTATGTGACTTGATTTGTCTAAATACTTTTCATTTCAGTGTCAAAAATTCTGCTTAGGTTTGTCTTGATCAACTCTTCCTCTTTCTCTCCTCCTCCTCCTTCTTTTTTTTTTTTTTTAAATAGATAGAGATATTGAATCTCTCCTGGGTCAGATGCCTTCATATGGGTGGCTCCCATGAATGAGGTCCTCTCATTCAGTCTTCTTTCTATAGTGCTAGAGGTGGTGCTGGTAGTGGAGACAGTACAGTAGTTAAAGCAGAATTAATTAATGTTCTGTGATAACCACAGAATTCAGATGAGAACCCCTTAAGTATTCAGAGCAAAACTTGCTTAATATTTATTTAAACATGTGTTTGAACAATATGATCTGGATACTTCAATTGTAAAGTTTTGGTTCACTCTGAACCATGCCTTTCAAAATAGGTGCCTTATCAGGAATAGCCTATGTTACTAAAAAGTGTTCCTTAAATATGTTATTGTTCCTGATTACCAAATTATATGATGTCCTTATGCTAAGCATTCAAATAGTATAGGATTATGAAATTTGTAACATTAGAATTCCAGGGGCCAGAGGGCTGCTTGGTGGTTAAGGTGCTTGCCTGGCATGTGCAAGGATGTGGGTTTGAACCCCAGCACCATGTACACAATGAAGTGTCAGAATAAAGAAAGTCACATGAAAAACTAAATAAAATTAATTCTCTCTCTCTCTTTTTCTGTCACTGTCCCTCTCTCATTAGAAAAATTAGAATTCCATTCCCACCAATATCATGGAACAAATAAGGCAAAGATAACTCCATTTCTTGTGTTAGGCTATATTATTTAGACAGTGAATTAAGACAGTGAAAACGAAGTGGGAGGCATAGACCCTAGAAAATATGAAATTGATACTTTTTTTTTAAAGAAAGAGGGACAGTGAGAGAGAGAGAATAAATTTTATTTAGTTTTTCACGTGGACTTCATTGCTCTGACACTTCATTGCATATGTTGTACTGGGGTTTGAATCCGTGTACTTGCAGGTGCCAGGCAAGCACTATGACCACTGATCACTGAGCGACCACTCTAGCCCCCAAATTGATACTCTTTTAAAATGATATCATTGTGTACTAAAGAAGTCCAAGATAATTACGTTAAAATGTTTTAAAACTAATGAAGATTTCATTAAAATGTTTATGAATAAGATAAATCCCAAAATATTAACATTCTTCCTGTACTACAAAATTTAATGGGAGAAGTTTCAATTGAAATGGTAAGAAAGTATATAAGAAATGTTGGGAATAAATATGAAGGACAAAAACAAAAGAATACAAGACAAACCTCCAAACAAATTTTAAAAAGCAAGAAAATGAAAAAAGAAAGGAGTAAAAAATTATTTGAATAACACATAATAATATAAATTGAAGGTCTGAAGAAAGGGAGATATTATATTCCTGAAAATTAAAATTTATATGTAAAAATGTCAATTCTTCTCAAATTGGTAAATCCAATGCCTCTCTAATATAATCATAGTGTAATTTTTAATGTAATATGAGATGATTCTCTTAAAATTTATTTAGAAGATGAAAGAGTAAGGACAGAGAAGATACTTATAAAAAGTTACAATAATGCTGGGAAGTTTTCTAACATCAACTAAAAGCACAGAATAATTATAAACAATAAAATAATGGCTCACATACATAAAAATCCAAAATGGTCAAAATAAAGAACTTTATCTACCTGTATTTATACATCTGTTTTGATCATAATCTATTTTGAACTTAGTATATAATAAAAGTTCACTGGACAGCCATATACAGACAACTGAAATTATACCCTTATCTCTACCTGCAGAAAAATGGATCAAAGAGTTAGAAATTAAAGCAGTAGCTGTACAATTGCTAGAAGAAAACATAAGATCAATACTCCATGACATCAGTATCTGTACTTCATTCCTTAACAAGACTCCTATAGTGCAAGAATTAAATCCCAGAATAAATGAATGGGATGCCATTAAAGTGAAAAGCTTCTGCACAGCTGAAGAAGTAATCAAGAGCGTCAAGAGAGAACCTACAGAATGGGAGAAAATCTTTGCCTGCTATGCCTCCGACAGGGGACTAATATCTAGAATATACAAAAAACTCAAAAAACAGAACACCAAAACCACAAATAATCCAATCAATGAATGGGCTAGGGAACTAAACAGAAACTTCTCAACAGAGGAAGTCCAAAAAGCCAATAAATATATGAGAAAATGTTCTACATCACTAGCAATCAGAGAAATGCAAATTAAAAACTTCACTGAGTGGGCATTAACCTTACAAAGGATATTAAAGACCTATTCAAAGAAAATTATCAAACACTAAAAAAAATTACAGAAGACCTGAGCAGATGGAAAAACATTCCATGCTCATGGTTAGGCAGAATCAACATAATAAAGATGGCCATTCTACCCAAAGCCCTGTACAGATTCAATGCAATCCCCATCAAGATACCTATGGCATTTTTCAGAGATATAGAAAAAGCAATTCACCAGTTCATATGGAACAACAGGAGACCCAGACTAGCCAAAACACTACTCTATAGAAAAGAAGAAATAGGGGGTATCTCAATCCCTGACCTGAAATTATATTACAGAGCTGTAGTAGCAAAAACAGCATGGTATTGGTATCAAAACAGAACCGAAGACCAGTGGAACCGAATAGAAGATCCTGAGACAAACCCCCATATCTT